>JAZKJV010002939.1:1122500-1224376 GCA_037367405.1 Ottelia alismoides
GGTTCGTCACCAATCCATCCCCATGAACGTGTAACTTCTTCCCCATGCTGCATCGCCCTCCAGAGCTCTGCCTCGCCTCCTCGTACACGGATGTTCTCCTATCTGCGGCTTTGTTTGTGTGCCTCCTGCACAGTCGGTTCTCAGCATGCACATGTGCACTCCTGTGCGTCCTTGATCGAGGCTTAACACCTCCAAAGCTCTTTGTTGTGGAGTTCCCTCCCTCCACCGAATTCGAAGCTCCAACTCGAAGTGTTGTGAGGCGTAGCTTACGCCTAGTACTGATTGCTCCCAAGCATACCTCACCTTCTTCTTTCTCCTCCTCGTCCACATGAAGAGAGTTCAACTTCTCCTTCTTTGGGCACTCCCACACCCGATGTGGTCCGTCGCATATGAAACACCCCATGCTCTTGGGTTGCTCCCTTCTCTTGCAGTGCTCTCGTTCCCCCGTTGATGGATCATGGGCAATGCCTTTGCCCTTGTCCTTCGACCATGACTTCTGCTTGCTAGTGAACTCCTTCTCTTCAGCCTTGTGGCCTGATTGGGAACCGTTGTCGATCAACGCATACGCCACCACGATTGCTGAATTCATGTACTTTACATCCTGCCTCTACAATTCGGCTTGCGCCCAGCTCTGCAACCCAATCATGAAGTTGAACAGCTTGTCCTCCTCGGACATCGCCTTGATGTCCAGAAGCAAAGACGTGAACTGCTTCACGTACTCACGAATAGTACCTGTCTGCTTTAGGCGTAAAAGAGCCTCCCATGCCACCCATGCGATGTTCTTCGGCAGGAACTGCTCCTTCTGTTATGTGACTAGATCATCCCATCTGGATATCTTTGGTTTTGCCTCATCTATGGCATGACTCCACCATAACTTGGCGTCGCTCGACATATACATCGATGACAAGCTCACTTTCTCAACTTCATTCGTCTTGGTCGCCTTGAAATATACCTCTATATCTCATTACAAATCCTTGGCACTCCGCGTACCTGTGAAGGGTTTGGGTTTGGATACCTTGCATCGCTATACCTTCGTGGAGGCTCCGCTATTCGCCAACGCCTTCTTGATGAGGGATATCTCACTCCGAAGATCCTCCATCATCGTGTTGAACACCTCCAATTTGTCCTCCAATGACTTGATCTGCTCCGCTGAGCGTTGTTGGGTCTTGTCCCCAACATCCAATCCTTCTGAAGAACGATCCTCCAAGACGGCAATACGATGGCCATGAAGCCCAATGGTGAACTCCACTTCTGTCATCGCATGTTCCAGTGCTGCTACACGGTAACACCCACCATCTTCGCTCTGCTGATTGAAGATATACTTGCACCGACAAGTATCCTTTGTTCCCATGATCGACTGTACAGATAGCTGCTCCTACCTTTGCCCGCTTTCTTGGCACCGACCAAGCTCTATGATCTGCTCCTTGCTCTGATACCAATTTGTGCCATCGAATTGTATCACGAACCTGCTCTAATACCAACTCGTACCAACGAATGGTATCGTCTTCAAGCTCTAATACCAACTCGTGTCAACGATTGGTATTGCCTTCATCTCTGATACTAAATGTCACAGGGCCAAAATCTCGCCATCGATTTTGACCGATCCTATGCGGCATTAGCTAACCCGTAGCTAACCAACCTTTCTGAGTAGAACGGTCATGGACAAGCTCTAACTCTTCTCGTACTCCTGCGTGCTAGTGTACTGATGCGTGTAACACAAACACGAGCACGAACTCTGGATCGCTCAAGAACACTCTCAAGAACACACTCAAGAACGCTCAAGAACTTTACCAAGCAATCACACAAGCACGATCACAAAGCTCTTCTCTTTATTATAAGGGGAACTCTCTTTGGAGTGGGTGGACACTCTACACTTTCTCTCGTGTATTCTATGTACTCTGTGTGTTTACAAATGAGCCACCACCTCTCCTTTTATACAAGACTCAAGGCAACTCAAGGGATACTCATTATTACATTTACAATAATGATACATAAAGATATAAGAGACTCTTCGAGTTCTTTGGTAACCCTTCGCATTCCTCAGCAACTCTTCGTCTGCTCGTCTCTTCGACGCTCTTGTTGTCCTTTCGTCTTCCCGTACGGTTGATGCCCAGTTAACTGCCCAGCCATTAGCACACTCGCGCTCCAACGCTTGCTGATGTAGCTTTGCCGTAATTCACCGAGTTCCACCGAACACTTGATCTTGTGCCAAAGGGAACCCGCGGCCTCGAGACCCTCATACGGTAAACCCTTCCTTAGCGTTCTACATGCTAAGGGGAAGTCCTCCAGAACTTTGCTATTATGGCCTCCAGACCACTCTCATATGCATATTACCGAGCATGCTCGACAAAGCTCATACTCAGCACCTGCAACGCTCCATGCCTTTGTGGATCGGCACGCATCAGTACCGATGTCTTGCGCCTTTGTGCGTATGCCTATGTGACCGTACCGCATTGCTCCTGAATGCATACTGCTTCACTGCATACCGCCCTTCTGCGCTCGCGAACATACCCGCTGCGTGCATCCCCTGTCATGTCTTCCACTGTTGTCTGTACTCGCTGCTCGCACTGCTAAACACTTCACGACACTCTGCTATCCAGCCAGTATCCTGTGTGATGCTTCTCCCTTTTAACGTATGGTTGAGCCTCCAGACTCCTGTAGATAACCTCCATAATACTCACGCATTTTCAGACTCCTCCTGAAGTCTAGCTCCATCGATCATTCTCGAGCATCCAGCTACCTTGTCTGCACGATCATTCTTGATCACGGAATTCGGGGGTGTGACAACAACCATTATGGATCTTAAAAAACATCAACGGACTGGACTGGAGTAAAGCTCCCCCATCTTTCCTCCTTTCCAAGAACCACAGAAAAAAGGGGCATCTCTCTGCTATGACGGCACAACTCCAGCCCCCATTTTCTCAGTTAACGGTGCACGCTCTGTGAAGCTCTCTCTGGCGCTCATAAGTTGGCGTCAAGGTGCGAAGCCCCCTGAAGAACGATCTTGCAAGCTCGCCCCCATATCGATGGGTGTTGGTTCATCTCGTAACCATGCCTTACCTTCTTGAATCAGCTCCATTGCAAGGCTTCCCCGCATGTCGAAGAATGCTAGACCGCAACATTGCTTTCACCCACGCTGCCCTCCGTCGATGCAAGTCCTGTCTTAGCGAGAGATTTCTCTGACCTATTTCAGTGTTTTTGAATTTAATATGTATATGTTTTCCAAGTGAATATATGATCCACTATGTGTGTTACATTTTTTATTTTTCTTGATATTGAGAAGAGTTCTCAGATTGAAAATAAAAACAATGTATTTTGACATTGATTTTGTTATCTTAACAAGTTGATTTGTTACCATATATATCTTTGTTGTCATGTTTTCATTCATAGGACTACGTATCTGTATATCAATGGTCAATCTCATCCTCTGGGTGTGTTGATGTGTTGCCTTTATCTTAATTTTGAGTTTGAAATAAAGCCATCATGAGTTTCTGTCTCCTTCTCCAAGTCTTCTTCACAAATCACATTCAAGGGGCAGTGCTATGGAGTTGATAATGCCACATTGGTGATCTGTGAGCTTGTTGTAGGTGGAAACTACGGTGTGCTCGAGCAAGTTGCTGCAGGTGGATCAATCATTCTTGTAAATTAGGTTGTTTTTCTTTCAATTTTCGGGACTGATTAAATCAAAGGTATTGTGTCATACCTTTTCAGGCTCTTGAAAGTTGCGATGCATAATCTAGTCCCCAGATCGGGTGACATGGATTCTTTTCTTGTTTTTTTATAGAACTAAACACTTGAAGGTTTGAGTAAGTTATCCAAAAATTTGATAGATTTGTATCCATAGAAGATACCATACATCGCCTAATGCGATTTAGTAAAAAACTCATGCATATTTAAACATTACATCGATTACATATCCCCCCGACGAGATGGCAATTAATCAGAACCATAAGCTCTTGGAGGCAGTGTACAGTCTGAATAAGCAAAAACATGATGGATATTTACCAGATTTATGGATAGCATAATTTTATGGTTCCATGATGTAATTGTTGTGTATTGTAAACGCACACAATGAATTATGATACTCAAACCACATCCACATTGCATCATGTTTTATCTTAAAAAATATATAGTTGAATTTGGAACACTACTAAAGAATAAAAAGAGAAATTTATGACTCGATGTTTTGTAAGGGATAAGCTGCAATTGAGTTGGGGAGAATGTCACACGAGCATCACATTATCTGAATGATGGAATGCCATGAGAAGAAACAATCCGATCTGAAAATAAATACCATTATGAAGATACCAACATAGTTGTGACACCAGAGTTGTTGTATTGGTTTAAATTTGCCAGAATTAAAAGATCTAAATACAAAAGCACATGGGGATACATATACTCGTTTATGATCGCACAAGATGAAAAAAATTAGTTCAATGTAGTGGATCATTAAACAAGGGGATGAAAAATGTTATTATAATAAATTAGCTATACATAATGTAAGAACCTGCGACAATAAGAAAATCGAAATCTCCCCTTCAAACTCAAAACTAACAAGACAATTTTTGAAGAGAAAAGAACACAAATTTAAGGCACAAGAGCACAAGCAAATCATCGAGATGCAGGAGATCAATGTGAGGGGATGATTGTCGTGGGGGTGAGGCCACCAACGTAAGGGGACAATCAAGAAAAGTGCAGATGAAGGGGCGCATCGGTCCAACACGCTTCGGTGTGCAAGAAGACTCGTTACAGAGCCGACTCGAGCAAGGTGGGTTAAGGTTGCAAGATGGACCAACACAGATTGGCATGGGAACAAGCTTGCAGGATCATACTTCCAGAGGGTTCTGCATCTTGGCTCCAATTTGTGAGCATCAGAGAGAGCTTCGGAGAGGATGCATTGTCCCCATCAAGTGGGAAGATGGGGCTGGAAATGTATTATCACAGGAGGTGAGACACACACATGCACACAAACAATCACGTACACACATGCATGCACACACACAAACACACATGCGCGCGCACACACACACACACGCACACACTCACGCACACGCACACACTCACGCACATGCACATGCACACACGCGCACACACATGCGCACACACATGCATACACAAGTACACACACATGCAAGCACATGAACACACACACACACATACACACACGCACATGCACACGCACACACACACACATGCACACGCATGCACACACGCACACACATGTACGTGCACGCATGCATGCGCACACATGTGCACATACACACATGCGCGCACACTCACGCTCGTACGCGCACACACTCACACTCATGCGCGCACAGACACACACACACACCCATGCACAAATGCACGTACGCACACACGCACCCACCCACCCACCCACATACACACACATGCACGCACACAGGTTATGCAAAATGTCAAAACTCTCTGTAAAATTTGCATTGACATTGTAAAACTTTAACCTACATTGTAAAATAAAATCACGGTTAATAATATTTTTATTGATGTAATTGTAATTTTGATAATACTTTTGTAAAAATCGTGCTCATTTTGTAATATCCATATGTAGATCTGCAAAAAAAACAATAGTCAGTGATTCATCAATTATAAGAGGAAAGTGATACGTAAAAACATTGAGCTTTGTAATACTCACAATATATTTTTTTTAAAATGTGTTTTGTGTAAGATTTATATGTGTTCTTAAGAAAAAGCAGATTGTTAAAAATATACTAAAGATGGTAAAAGTAAAAAAAAGCAATACGAGAGTGTAAGAAACATCCTGCGATTTGTATAAAATGACTTCGAGATTGTATAAACGATCTGGAATTGTAAAATATTTGAGTAAAAAATAATTTATGTAAAAAATAATATAATATTGTAAAAAACAATTGAGATTTGTAAAAAAAAAGATCTGATTTTGTAAAAAAAATAGATAATTTAAGAAAGAAATCGGTGAATGGGAAGTATATATAAAAGAAATAAGTGAATGGAAAGTATATACAATTTATAAAAATAAATCAATGAATGGGAAGTATATATATATATATATATATATAAAATTTATAAAAGAAATCAGGGAAGCCTATATAAAAAATTCTTCCCATTCACTGTTGATTTTGTAAAAAAATCAATGGCACCACCTCCTCCGCTACCGTCGTGGTGCTCCACCATGTGCACCACCACCAACTCTTCCCCCATCGTGCCGCACCACGTGGAACTCATGCAACTAGCGTTTGTTGTGATGGGGGAAAAACCCTAGCAAGGGATTCCAATGAAGAGACCAATAATAGAATGTTGGCTGTCACATTCTATTTTTAGAATGCAATAAAAAGATTAAAATAGATTTTCAACATTAAAAAAATTGAGATAAAAAAGGTATTAATCATATCTGTTGGGTTACTTATGTATGGATGATTATTTGAAATAAATCCACCCCCATCTCTCTCTCTATATATATATATATATGAGGAATGAGAGTATACTTAATGAAGTAGGTAACCTTACCTACTTCATGTTTATTTTTGGTATTTTTTTGAAAAATCATAGATTTTCACAACTATATCCCTCTAATATGTCATTCAAATTTTGTCAAAAATAGAGACTCATATGCTCTCCATCAAGAACTAGAATTTCAATGGTCTTAGATTTGCTATAATCGACCTGTTCTAGGTGGAGGGTATATGAGTCTTTGTTTCTAATAAAATTTGAATGACATAATAGATGGTATAGTTATGAAATCCATGATGGTATTTTTCAAAAAATAAAAATAAAAATATACATGAAATAGGTAAGGATACTTCATTATGTAAGCTCCCTTGCCCCCTCTCTCTCTATATATATATATAATAATAATAATAATAATAATAATAATAATAATAATAATAATAAGATGGATCTTTCCTGGATGCATGGAAAGCCACATCAATTTAGGTATTTTTCCTATTTATTTTACAATTTCTAACTCTATAAATTTAATAATAAATATTAACATAATATGCATATCACAAAAATTTATGAAAATATTATTATATTGACAAAAAATTAGTTACAATATGGATGCTATATTTTACAATACAATATAATTGTTATTATCTGAAAATATGCAGTTCACATTTTACAAAATTATTACACAAATTTACAAACTTGGCAGTGGTTTTTTGAATTTCAGGAAAGGAACACCTCATTAGAAGGGACCCATATATATATGGGTTTGATGGGGTTGCCTCCACGTCATGTTTTCGAAAATTATTTTTTTTTGCAAAATATCACCATGTATATTCATCTATATATTCCTCCAATATGCCATTCTAAATTTCGTCAAAAATGGACACTTCTATGCCCTCCATCTAGAGCAGGTCGACTTATTGAAGCTTGGATATATATATATATATATTACTGAAGTTGTGATATCATTTACTGAATATTGAATATTTATTACAAAAGCAATATATGGAGTTCACATTTACCCATACCTTCATATAAGTTATTAAAGGCATGTATCACTTACTGAAGTTTGGGTATATATTATTGAGGCCATATATAGAGTTCGAATTTACTTGAAACATCATATACTTCACTAAAGATATAATATCTCTTACTGAAGCTTGTATTTTTATTGCTGAAGTTGCTGGAGAAATGAGTGATTCTTGTAATTTTGGAAATAATAATGACACAATTGTGATATACATAATTGTATCCAAAAAAGGAAATTAAATCACAAGGGGTATGCAAAAGCAGTACATATAAGCGCTAAAATTGGAATTGGTTGTATTGCATGATTATCATCTGATGGCTGATGAAGCGTGCTCATCCCATCTCTAAATGCTACATGGCCTACTGATGATGTATTTCATCATCTTTATTCATTTATTTTAGCTTATAATCCCTTATAAAACACCTATATATATCACTAAATCCATATTCTTACTAACCTGCATCATTTTGTAAATATTATACATCTATTACTATTTTAACCTAAAATAAATAAATAAATAAATAAAGGAAAAATAAAGAAAATAAAAGATTGTATATATGTAACATATACATGCTGACTCGAACCCCAAGAGAAGGTCAAGATTTGACCTCATTGATCGGGAATAAAGTAGGGGGAGATAGTGTCTTTAATCAGAAAATCCAAAAAAAAATGTAATTACTTTTCATTCTTTATATTGAATTTATTCTGTGTATATTTATATAAAACTCAAACTATTTTATTTTTTAATAAATTTACCTTAAATTAAATAATTTTATAAGCATAAGTCATATATAAGAATATTTTCTAAATAGTAAAAATAATTGATAAATAAAATCATGTACATAATAAAGTAACCACATTCAGAAAAAACCATAAAGCGATAATTGAAGACTAATTTCAGATCCAAACAAATTTGAATTGAATCAAACTCACTTCCATCATAATCTAAATTAATTTTTTTAAAATGGCTATGGTTTCATAATTTTTGGACTTACGGTTTGAAAGATGATTTTCTCGGATGGTTTTTACAATTTTACCACTTATTTTATTTATTGATTCATATATATTTTTATGCATAATGTAATTTTAAATAATTGGAAAGATTTTTTATAAATTATATAAAATAATAATAATATAATATAAAACATAAAATAAACTAGTTTTCTTATTTAAGTATGTGTATAATGTACCATATGTATATATTATATGTATATAATTAATTTCCTGAAATAACCACCACAAAAAATTAAGTAATAAACATTTATTATTTAAATTAATAAAAGGATGAAAATAATTTAGTTAATTGTGTAAATAATACACCATATATATTAATTAATTCCTTAATTAATCCATCATAAAGGTGACTCATTAAGTTATTGGTATTATTTTAATTAATAATTTAATTAATTCTACCTTAACAAATTTAACTTTATTCCCTCTCCATTAATTCTGTTTTTGAAATTCATTTTTTGCTAGTTATTTGGTTTCTACTCCCTCATTCCAATTTGATCAATCCTTTGTTGAGAGAAGCCAAATCTTCGAGAGCAGTATTGTGGTAGAAAGGTACCGACCTCCAAGCCACCCGATGACAATGCGGTGATCTTCATCGAGGCCATCACGTCTGATCCATATCCATTTATCGTCTTTTGTTTATATAAATTCATGTCTAATTATAGTTTTAATTTCACAATTTTTTCTTCATAATCATAGTTAATAGTTCCTAATTGTTCATCACGCTTTGATATGCATCCGATTGCCGATCTCACATCATTGTCCAATTTCTCATCTCTTTACATTCTATCTCTAACGATCTCTCACCTCTGGCCACGTATGGTGATCGGAGATACTGTTTCCTTCCATCACAACTACCGTAACCTCCTCTCCCACTAAATTCTACTTGATTTTTCTTGGACCAAGATGTCATGCTCGAGTAATTTATCTTTGTTCTATTGCATGTACACATGATTTAAAAAATAAGTAAAAAAATCAGTTGTTGTTCTCCAAAAAATAAAAAAAAAGATAAAAATTGGACAACAACGTTGCCGCCATCCACCATCGTCTGGAGCTACAGCCTCCTCTACACGAGGCTCACCACCTCGCCACTTCACCAGCCTACTAATCACCATCAACTTTGCGTCTCCACAGATTCACCAATCACTGTTCCAACCTTCCTTCATCGCACGTCAATGCTCCACTACTGAAGTTGCACAATCAAAGGGCGTGTATCGCCCCCCGTCCTCCTTCGTTTCTAGATATCGACCTCCCCGTCGTCGGGAGTCCCACCATCTCACCACACAAATAAGATTACAGTACCATCGACGCCCGCTGGAGAAGCCACATGTGCCACTGCAACCGACACGTCGACAAGTCGTATGAGGCCATCCCCACCGTGGCTTGGCCCCCCGCTATCCACCTTTCCGTCGATTGTCGGTAAACCTTCTTCTCCCTGAGTGACCTTCGCCAACCTCACGCAATCCCTCTGCTGAAGAAGTACATCCCTTAGCCCGAGCATCAAATGCCGCCGCCGCCCCCAATCAATGAAAAAGAAGAGTGGTGGCGCACCCCCTTTTTGGCTAAGGAATCAAACGAATAAAAGCCTTCACTATTACCCTAGCAATGTACATGCGATGTACGCATGCCAATTTTATATTTTTGGGTCAATTAACCCCTGAGATTTCTTGACATTCGCAAAAAGACCCCTACTAGAGCCTATCACGTGTAAAGTACACCCATCCTTGGGTAATTTTTGAAAATTTTTCCGCATTTTATTTCTTGTAATGTATTTATACTCAAAAATTGAATAATTACATTTTAGTCCTGTGTTTAAAGACTTTATATTGCATGCTTTTATCATTAAAATAAATATTATCTATGCTCAATAAATTCTTCAAAAATCATGTTATGCTCGTCATTTGTGTCTCTTCATAGTATAATTTTCTCATTGCATTTCATTTACATTTTCTATTACCAAAAAAAATTCAAAAACATCGCATTCTCACTGTTTGAAATTAGAAAATTCATAAAAATATTAAATATTACATCAAACGTTCTAAAAAAATTAGAGCATTTTTATTTTTTTGTATTTTATTTCCTGTGGAAAGTTTCACGCATTGAATATTTTTAAAAGCCAAAAAATTACAAAATATCAAAAATCTTATAAAAATCATAGAAAATTATATAAAATTTCAAAAACTGTCATTTCACTTCTTGTTTGTAGATTATTTCTTATAGTTTTTAGGAAAAATAAATTCAGTCACTTTTAAGTTTATTTTATATTTTTAATTTGCAAAACAACCCCTCTTTTTCACTATTTATTATTTTTTTGAGTTTTTAATTTTTATAAAATCAATAAAAACTTGAAAAATCTTTGAAAAATATCAAAAATATTATAAAAAATAAAAACATAAAAACATTTTATTTTGACCTTTTTGATAATTTTTATAATATTTTAAAAATAAAAATAGCCTTTCTATATTTTTGTATATAAAATTTCTTTAGAAATTATATTATTTAAAATTAAAACTTTGAAAAATAAAAAATAACTAAAAATTAAAAATCAAGAATTATAAAAATAAAAAAATAATAAAATAAGTAAATTAAATAGAGAAATCGAGCATAGTGTACTTTGAGATTCCTTATTATTTTCATTAATTTTTCAATTATTTGATAACCCTTGAGATTTATGGCCTCCATGAGTTCGATCATGTTTGCTATACAGGTAAATTGAATAGCAAATTTTCTTGCTACGATTTTTTGTGTTTATTTTGGCTTGAGAATCAAATATTTTTTTGTTTGACGCTTGATTTAGTTAAAATGACACTTGTTCATAATACGTACAAATAAAAACCTGAAAAAGGTGGTCCAACAAATTGGCGATGCTGTCGAGGAGGCACAACGAGGGTAGTTAGGTTTTCATTTGACCTACTATTCTTTTTTGTAAATTTCCCTTTATATTTTCAATATTCGTTCATTATTCATATTTATTGTGTTCATTCAAATTCATTTTTCTTGCTCATATTTTTATACTTGTGTCTCTTACACATTCTTTCTTTCCTCTTTATTGCGAGGGTACAATAAGAGGACGACATTCTTAGGAGCGCTGGTACACCCAAGCGAAGTATAGGTTCTTGATTCACCCCATATATTTTTAGCATTTATTTCTCGATTCATCTTTTGTAAAAAGACACTATATACCTTGTTTGTGGGGTCTGTTTCACCAAATGTCGGTGCACTTGGGGGACCTCACCGCTGTTTTCTTACTATTTTTGTCGCTTTAGTTTTATTTATTTCTCATGGATTTGTGTTTTCTGACTTTATTTTATTTTCTTTTGTGTAAGTGAAGCCTCTAGCCTTAGGTTTTATTTTGTTAAGCTAGGTAGTTATTAGATCTAAAGCCTTCAAAGAATATCTATTCCTATAGATCATTTGGACTTAGGCAAATAATAACTTGGTTCTTCCTAAATAGAAGCTACTACTTAGGATGGTACTCTCTTAAATTTGCATGTAATTTAGTTTTAATTTCATGAGCGGATCATATTGCATGTAGAGAGCTGGAGTCACGTACACACCTCTATTTCAAGCATTTGCATCTCATATTTTCTCTTGCATCGGCTTTTTCATTTTACTCTCTATGTTTTATGAATATAAGAATAAAGGAAATTAGGAAATTTGTTAGACGTGTTTTTATTTAAAAAATTAAGAATTGAAAAATAAAAATTGGGACTGCTAATATCACTTGTACCCTTAAAATTAAACGTAATTGATTTATATCATTGTTTTGGGGAGAACAACCCCCTCATTGTATTTACATTTTATTTGCCACATACACATTAAGGGTTAGTGACCTAATCCCATGCCTTCCTATGTATTTGTACAATTTTGTGTTTGATCACCTAACTTTAAAATTGACAAGATTAACGACCGATCTTTAATGATCATCACTGAGTTGAGTAGGTGAATCTAGGTTTGCATTGTGTTTGTATTGCTTGGTATTGAGTTTGTTAAGTTTATTTTCTCAAGATCATTAGAAATCACCTAAAAACAATTATCACCACTAATGTTTTCTCTCCCTCCCACCCTTCACTCTAAGGGCCAAAAGCTGTCCAACATTTCCCAAGCTCAGATCCCTTCACTCTGGCAGGTCAATGATATCTTTGATCTTGTTGAACGAAATTTCTTTTACTTTGATAGAGAACCCATTACTTAAGTGTGATCATTCATTTTCTTCCTCGAATCATCTTGATTTCTCACATCTCCCCAAGGGTTATCTTCGGCTGGTATGTTATCTGTAATCGATTTCACTCCTTGGTTGTGCATCTGATCTGTCGGATCACGATATCGAGTCTTCTGATTTTTTGAGCTTGATCTTTCTTGTCTCCTTGATGACCCTCGCAAGGATGAGCCAACCCTTGAGTTATTTGATGCTATACTTGATATCTATCCATTACCTGCATGGAGCATCTCCTATATTATTGAGTCTCTTGATCTTGATCTTCCAACCATTTTGGGGATGGTGATTGACATGGAGGATTCCATGATTGATACTTCTTTCTTCATGTTCCATTTTTTCAGCTCCATACATTCACTCCATTCTGACCTTGAGCTGAAGATCTCATTTGTGCTACCGGTGCCTGATTTGACTTTTTCTTCTATTTATCGGTAGTAGAACCCACCCGATTACTTATCTGGGTGTCGTTGTTCACATACCGTTGTTCATGTTGTTTTTCTCACACAAATATAATAATGACAGTATGATATTCACATTACATATGCCATCCTGAACCTTGATACTTCGTTGTCCTTGTCTTTGCGCTAAGCTAGGGGCATAAACTCTAGCGCTTGTTAAGAGGCAACTCAACAATGTCTACCTTGTATATATGTGTTTCAATCTGATTTGCTCCTTCCTTCTCCCATGTTATTGTTCACCTCTTGTATGTATATGTGTGCTATACTTAGGATGTATTCGTTCCTAAGTTAAGTGGAGTGAATGATTTGTGTTGTTCATATCCATCCTGTTTCATCACTCCTGTTGTTTCTTATACTTAGGGATACTCTACCCTAAATATAAGACGAGTGATGTTGTTCATATTGTCTCTTTTGTTTTTTTCTTTTGATCTCTTGCTTGTCCCTTAACTTGTTGATATGCTATTAGGGATATTCTACCCTAGGTATAGGGGGAAAGATGACCCGTTCAGTCTATTAATTCTTTTTCTCGATTTTTCTCTTTTATACAGTTTTCTATACTTAGGATTAATTAATCCCAAGTATAGGGAGATCACTGACTTCTATTCATTCCTTGAGTCATTGTTGTATAGTGTTCTTTTATCTTTGTTTACTTAGCACGAGTTATATCTTCCTTTGCATATATTTGATCATTTTGAGGACATAGTTCAATCTAAGTATAGGGGTGTCGTATATATTGTATATATACTTTAGCCATAACTCGTACTTTTAAAATTGTGATTATTTTTTGTATATTATTGGGATATGTATATAAATGCGTAGAATCCATGTTTGTATATAGACTTTGGTAACCTTTCATCTTAAAAAATATAAAAAATAAATACATTAATTCCTCTTATAAAAATATTGTATAGTCCATGTATATACTTGTATATATTTTGCTAATCCTTTTTCTCTCAAAAATGCCTCTAATGTTTTTTGCTTTTTATATATTTATTGCATTTGCATATACATTTTATAGGATAATATTGACATTTAAACTAAGTTCAAAATAGAATTGAAGAATGTAGATTAGTTATAACTTAATCTTCTTAATTTTAAAGGAACTTTATAAGAAATGTAATTAAAACTTTTCAGGTCCTAGCAACTTAATTCTTTGGGTATATAAGACTATTTTCAAATGTCATCTTAATTATTCTAAATATAATATTTAACAACACACGCATGATTCTTCTAGACCATGGCTTATCTTGGACAAGCACTCTACACGTAGCTCTTCATGGAGAAGACAGTGGAGAGGCATAATATTTTTGATTGGGGTAGCAAACGAGTATGTAACAACTAGTGGGAATATCTGTGTCTAGGGAGGGTAGTGCATCTCAACCTGATCTAGTAGCATTGACGTCTAAAAGCATGATGTTGTGGAGGTCACAATAATGCTTCAAAAAGGGATAGTCTACTAGCTTCAGAGGAAAAATTCCCTATGTATATGCTGCACCTTGTATATATAAAAAAATATAGAATCTCCAAAAGTGTACATTCCTGATTGAAAAGTAAAATGCGTGCCGGAGTGTATATAAAAGTATAAAAAAAGAAAGCTTCAAAGTAAACTTTTTGTAAGCTTGCAGATGGATGACTTGACTATACTGGTTAGCATCCAAGGATATGTAGCTACACTGGTTAACATCAATTATTTTCTCCATCTCCTCTTCTTGAGCTGGTTGTACTTGAACTTAGAAGGCAATATCCTCGCTCCTCAAGGAAAGAGTTGCTAGTAGGGATGGCTATCAAGCCTAACGAGCCGAGCCAGTCCATGGCTCGACCTCAGTCTCGATGTGCTTGAGCCCCTTATTGAGATGGCTCGTATTCGATAAGGCTCGAGCCGAGTCCCTTATGTAGCCCAAGATCCTTATCGAGCTTGGTCTGGGCTCGATCTCAAGTCAAGCTCCTTAAGGAAAATGTGTACTTTTTGGTGGAAAAGTGTTTTACATAGGTTTGAACCCATGAACTTCTATATGAAGAATTTGTTCCTTACCAGTAGACCACTATCCAAGTTGTATACAAAAGCTTAATTATAATATATATTGTAACATTCTATTTTCTTATAAAAAATGAAAATACTCGTTTTCTAATGTGTGGGCAGGAATGGATTTTGGGAATTGGGTTGTGACTACTGACTCGTGGGAGGGGCAAAGTTAGTGAAGGGAAAATTACAAAGGGATACTTTTATTTTATTTGTATTATATATAAATATATAAATATACAAATATTATAAGTATATATTCCTTATAGAGCCCCTTATTAAGTTATCGAGCTGAGAAAGGCTCATCTCGAGCTCGGCTTGTTAAGCTATCAAGCCCACAAATCTAGCTCAGGCTCGGCTCAAATAGCCCGATGAGCCAGTCTCACAAGCCCTTATCGAGCCAAGCCCGAGCCTGGCTCATCGAGTCGTGACTCATTAGCTAGCCCTAGTTGCTAGACCACGGGACTAAAGTTACCTTGTTGAGAGAGGTTGTTTCCTTGCTACTTTTGATATGGGGAGTTATATTTCACTTACACCGTACAAGTAAAGATTCATAGTCGTAAGAATTTGTGTATGAAAAAAATAAACTTTTTCTGACCTGACTATTGAGGCGACATGAATAGGAGTCTTGTAGAACTTGAAGGCTGTTAGGTTTTGAATCCATTTCCCATTAAGGTTCCGCCACACTAATAGTCCAAAGGTCTGACCAAGCTCTATACTACAACTTTATAAAGATAAGTTTAACACTCAATATTGTCATAATTTCTTTATTTTTATTTTATTCACTTATTCTTTCAAATAAGTGTGTGTTTGCTAAGGGACTATCAAAGGGAAAGCATATGAGGATGATGAAAATGAATTTCGTCATCTTTATTGATTTATTTTAGCTTTAAATCCCTTATAAAACACATGTATATATTACTAAATCCATATTCTTACTAACATGCATCTGTGTGTAAATTTGTATATTTATTACTATTTTAATCTAAAATAAATAAATAAATAAATGAAAAATAAAGGAAATAAAAAATGTATATGTGTAACAAATACATGCTGACCAGAACCCTGAGTGAAGGTCAGGACTTGACCAGATCGACATGGAATAAAATAGGGGAGATAGGGTCTTAAATCAGAAAATCTAAAAAAATATTTTGTAAATACTTATCATTCTTCATTTTGAATTCAATCGGTTTATATTTGTATAAAACCTACATTATTTTATTTGTCCATAAATTGACCTCAAACTAAATAATTTTCTAATCAAAATTTGTAAATAAAAATTCTTTATAAATAGTTAAAATAATTGCAAAATAAAATCATGTATAGAATAAATGTAACCACAATAAAAAAAATCCATAAAGCGATAATTGAAATACCAATTTCGACTCCATATGAACTCGAATTGAATAAAACTCATTCAATCGTATTATAAATCAAATGATCTTTAAAATGGTGGTAGTTTCATAAATTTTTGGAGTTACAATTTGAAAGACAATTTTTAGGGTTTTTTTGCAAAATTTCCACTTATTTAATTTATATATTTATTCATATTTATTTTTATATATAATATATTTTTAAATAATTGTATTTATTTTAATAAATTATATAAAATAAAAAATAATAATATAATATAAAACATAAATAAACTAATTTCCTTATTTAACCGTGTATAATGTACCATATGCACATATGCATATAACTAATTTCCTTAAAAACCACCAAAACATTAAATAACTAACATTTGTTTTTTAAATTAATAAAATGATGAAAACGATTTATTTATTTAAATAATTACATAAATAATATACCCTATGTATATTATTTAATTAATTTCTTAATTAACCCGCCATTAAGGTGGCTCATTATGTTATTGGTATTTATTATTTTTTTAATTAATATAATTATGAAAATTATTTTATTTATTAATTTAATTAGTTAATTCCACCACTAACATCTTTCCTCTTTATTCCCTCTCAATTAATTCATTTTTCGAAATTCAAAATTTTCTATTTATTTGGCTCCTCCTCACTCATTCCAATTTGATCAATCCTTTGGCGAGAGGAGCCTAATATCCGAGAGAAATCTTGTGGTAGAAAGGTGCCCGGCCTCTGAGCTATCCATTGACAACAAGGCGATCTTCATCGAGGCCATCACGACATTCATTCTCTCTCATGATGAGATCCACATCCATTTCTCATCTTTTGTTTAGATAATTTCAAGTTTAATTTTAGTTTTAACTTCACTGTTATTTTTTCTTCAAAATCGTAGTTAATAGTTCCTAATTATTCATCACGATTTGACCCGCCTCCGGTTGTCGATCTCACGTCATTTTCCAATTTTTCATTGCTTTACATTCTATCTCTCACAATCTCTCACCTCCAGCCATTTACGGTGGTCGAAGACATGTTTCCCTTCCATCACAACCACGAGAACCTCCTTGCCCACTAATTCCTATTATACTTTTCTTAGACTGGGCCATCGTGCTTGAGTCATTTATCTTTATTCTTTTGTAGGTACACATGATTTCAAAAGAAAGTAAAAAAATATTTAATTGTTTTCTTAAAAAAATTACAACAAATTAAGAATAAAAATTGGACGACAACACCGTCGCCGCTAGGGTTGAGCATTGGGCCGGGTCAACCCGACCCGACCCAAAATCCGGCCCGCTTAGCCCGACCCGAACCCGAGCCCGATCTTGAAATGGGCCGGGCTCGGGCCCTTTTTTAGGCCCAATTCCAATTTCGGGCCGGGCTCGGGCCCTATAGGGCCCAAACCCATAAAGCCCGATAGCCCGAACCCTATATATATAGTAAGATTGGTAGCATGCAACACTAACAAAGATAAATTATATACCATTTAAAATTATGAAATACACATGTTTCATATTGCATTTGTTTGTTACCTTTGTATTGATATCATATGCTAAAACTAGAAGGTTATTGTTGCTTATCTTTGCCACAAGGTTCTAATCAAGAAGAACATCCGTCGTCTTAATGTTATTTCCAAACAATCTGGGAACTATTCCAATATGCATTCGCTATGAAACTGGATGTTGTGCTTCATTAACATATGTTTTACAAACTCGTATCAAATACATATATTGCTATTTCAGATGCAAAATATGCATCTATTTTTAAATGCATTTGAGATAAATGTTGGGGCATCTAAATGGGTCGGCCCGACCCGAGCCCGACCCCATAATCTTCGGGCCGGGTTCGGGTTTGGGACTATATTTTTAAAAATAAACGGGCCTTGGGCCCGGCCCGTTAGCCCATATATCATAATGGGTTTGGGCCGGGCCAAGGCAAACCCGGCCCGAACCCGGCCCATGCTCAACCCTAGCTGCCACCCTAGCTGCCATCCACTACCATCTGGAGCTGCGACATCCTCTGTCTGAAGCAGCTCCTCCGCACGTGGCCTGACACCTCACCACTTTGCCAACCCGCTGATCACCATCAACGCCGCATCTCCACATATCCGCCAATTTCCGTTCCAACCCTCCTTCATAGCGTGTCGACGCTCCACTATCGCAACTGCACAACCGGAGGGTGTGTATCACCCCCCGTCCTCCTTCATTTCCAGATCTTGATCATCCCACCATCATGAGTCCCATCACCCATTCACACAAAGAATATTGCAATGCTACTGACACCTGCTAGAGCAGCTACCTGCGCCACCGCAACCTGACACGTTGCCACCATCATGCGAGGCCATCCCCGATGTGGCTTAGCCCCTCCGCCATCCACCCTTCCTCCGATATCGCACGAACCTCCTCCAACCTGAGCAACCTTCACCGCCCTCAAGCAATCCCTCCGCACGACAAACCGCTGCCCTCAACCCGAGCATTCAACGCCACACCTGCCCTCGATCGAAGAAAGAGAAGAAGGGGCAACGCACACCCTTTTTGGATATGGAATTGAACTAACATAAGCACTCACTATAAGCCTCAAAATGCCCTGGCAAATATCAATTAACCCCCTGGTCTTCACGACATTCACAAAAGAACCCCTGCAAAGCCTATCACGTGTAGAGCACGCCCATCTTTGGGTAATTTGCGAAATTTTTTCCTACATTTTATTTTATTTTATTATTTATACTCAAACATTGAATAATTGCATTTTAGTCATGTATTTGCAGACTTTAAATTGTATGCTTTTATTAATTACATAAATATTATCTATGCTCAATAAATTCTCCAAAATCATGTTATGCTCATGATTTGTCTCTTCTTAATGTAATTCTATATTACATTTTATAGATATTTTATATTACTAAAAATTAAAAAAACATCTCATTTTCACTATTTGAAATTAGAAAATTCATAAAACTTTGAATATTACGTCGAAAATTCCAAAAAAATTAAGATAATTTTATTTTTGCATAGTTTATTTCCTATGCAAATTTCATGCATAAATATTTTTAAAACCCAAAAAATTTGCAAAATAACAAAAATGTTATAAAAAAACGTAGAAAATTATAGAAAATTCCAAAAATTATAATTTCGCTTCTTATTTGAGATAATTTCTTATAATTTTTTGGAAAAGTAAATCCAATAATTTTTTAGTTTATTTTATATTTTTTAATTTGCTATCATTATTTAATATCATTTTGAGTTTCTGATTTTTATAAAATCCATAAAAAATCGAAAAATCTTTGGATATAAACAAAAAATAGTATATAAAGTAACACAAATATTTTATTTTGACGTGTTTGATTATTTTTTATATATATTAAAAATAAAATAGCCCTTATTTGATTTTTATATAAACTTTCTTTGGAAATTATATCCTTCATAATAAATTTTCAAAACTAAAAGCCCTTAAAAATAAAAAATCTAAAAATATAAAAATTATAAAATAAAAAAGTAATAAAAATTTAAAAGTAAACCAAGCATAGTGTACATTGAGATTCCTTATTCTTTTATATTGATTTTTCAATTATAAGAAGAACCCTCGGGATTTGTAGCCTCCCTGAGTTAGATCCTATTTGCTATACATGTAAATTAAATAGCAAATTCTCTTGCTAGATTTTTGTATTCATTCCAGCTTGAGAATCAAATAATTTTTTGTTTGACGCTTGATTGGGTTGCGACAACACTTGTTCATAATATATATAAATAAAAACCTGAAGATAGTTGTCAAACACCCATTGGTTAAGCACTATATATGTGTGTGTGCGTGCGTGTGTGTTTGCTTTTGTGTTTTTCTATGTGTCTGTGTAAAGCCTTGGACTTGGCTTCTCTCGGATCTTATATCATAAGATCCGACTCGTCAAGAAGAAACCAACGAAATTTGTTTTGTATGAATCAGAGCTTGTTTGGAATTATTACGATTTTCAAAAGAAAGAGAAGTAAGGAGACTTAAGATGTCATTAACCCTTAATGGTTGTCATTAAGATTAATTAAACCTGATTAAAGAAACTAATGATGGATTGGGGATTGTTAATGACTATTAACAAACACGAATCAATAGTAGCAATTGTTAAGCCAACCGTGAAGGTTAAATCGTGATTAATAAAAATTAATCATGATTAGTGGTAATTAAGCATCATTAGTGAATCTAGAATCTTCTGTATAATTCTAACTTAAGCCCTAAGATTTGGACATGCTTTTTTCAAAACCATGGGCCAAAACCATGGGCCGCTAACTGTGATTAAGGGTTAAACCATTGTTAATGGTTTTCTGAAGCCTATAAGTTACCACCCTACCCATTCATTCTCTATGATTTTCATTACCACCACTACCCAAGGGATATGTTGAGAAATCAAGAGGAGGAGAGGGAGGTAGCAAAGGAGCGCTAACGAAGCGCTGCCGGAAGGACGAGGAGGAGGAAGGTACGATCCTCTCCTAGTTGACTTTGTAAGTACGATCTAAATTGAGCTAGTTTTTTATTCATCTTCCTTTTCCAATTCATTTTCTATTGTGGTGCGGGGAGAAATCTGTGTAACACCCTACTTAGTTGCGGGCGGCTATGCACGTTAGTGAACCCTATGATTCGTTACACCTTCACTCATCTAAGATGCATGGTGTATACTGATTCTCCATCACTTATAATTCTATTGAATTCTTTCTATTTTGCTTTTATACTTGTTTTGAGGGAGAAACCTGTATAACACCCAACTTAAGTGTGAGCACCTGCGTACGTCAGTGAACTCTATGATTCGTTACATCTTCACTCATCTAAGACACGTGGCGTCTACCAATTCTCCATCGCTTGTAGTTATGTTCTTTCTGTTTCGTCGTTGCTTTCCTCTCGATGATTTTATAGAGGAAACTCTTTCTATTTTTCTTTTGAAAATGTACCGATATAAGAGAAAACTCTGTCAAAATTTTCATAGAAATATATCCAATATAAAGGAAACTATGCTGAAAATTTCTTAGAAATATCGCCCCGTATAAGGGGAAGCTCTGCTGAAATTTCGAGAGAAACATGTTTTCACGTTCTTTGTATTCTTCGTGTGTTCTTCACGTTGTTTATGTTCATTGTCCCTTCTTCGCGTTCTTGACACGTTATTAGTGTTCTTAATAAGAAAATAAAATACGATCATTTCATAAGCCATAGATCATCCTTTCTGAAAATGAATCATGATAAAGCACTGCATACATTAGAGAGAGTGCTCAATTAGGTAACGAAATCCTTCCATTTGATGTTGAGCTTTCATATGATATCATTGGAGTTCCTGATTTTATGTTCTTTGCTACGAAGATCCTAATTTGGCTATTTTTTGAGAAAATATGGAAATTTTCTCTGTAATTACCACTAAAATAATGTCTAAGCATTAAATAGATGCAGTGGCTTGGAAAATTCGGGTTTGGAAGCTAAAATATACATAAATATGAGTATACATGCATGTGAATTAATATATAAGTAAGCCTATACTCAATATTGATGAATATGAAAATCGAAGGCTTAATGGTAGAATTATATCATGATAATTAATGTGTATTAAAAAGGATCATGAAAAGGATCCCGTGTTACGTTAAGAATGACTTGGAGTAGATACTACATGTCAGGCATGCAACCTGTAGGTTTGTTAGAATATCATCGATATTGGAAGGCCAAACCTAGGTGGTACACGATTGCCTGGATATGTTGAGCGCACAAAATAAATTATTTGCAATGCATGGTACTCGGCTACCGATATACGGATTGGCTGACTGAAGATGTGGCTGTTCCATATGGAGGCACGAGTGATTGGATAGAGCCGGGTCACGATAACAAGTAACTAAAGCTGCTAGTATACTCGATTAAAGTTAGCCTATGGTTTTAAGCAACCAGGTCCTCAAGGATGGCGTGCTCTTTTGTTTACGAGGTTGAGGGTTTGAAACCCTGGGTAATAAAAGAAAAGGAAAATTGTCAGGGTAGTATTGTACGATCGGTTGAGGCGATATGTGATAGTATAAGCTCACCAGATCAATGCAATATCCAATCCCGAAGTGTCCACTGCTTCAGAATCCATGAATTGGGGGGGGGGGGAGGTTTCCCCTAGACTAAACTAATAGCCCTGATTTGGAATACAAGGAATATGACTTAAACTAATGATAAGGAATGAAACATTTTGTGATAACAAGTTTTGAAAAATTACGCCATTTGTTTACTTTTCTCTTCTTCGTTACTTAGCATTTGCTAATTGTTATCCTATTAATTTATGGAAAAGCCAACAGGTGTCGGCGAGCCATCACATGGACTTTAATAATCCAATCAGCTAACCTAATAGCCATCCAGCCAACCACAATAGCTTTACTTTATAAGGTAGTTGGTAATCTTTTGTGTATTTCCTTTCCAGTTGAATCATGTAAAGTTGACTTTGTGAATAGAAAAGTATTAAGTACTTCTTTCCAGGTATTTTTTTATTGTAGTCTATTTTTGAATGTTAGTTGTGATTGCTGAATAAATTATGATGAGTAACCAGATCCAGATATGAGAGGATTCGACGACCCAAGAAATGGGGTCGTGACAATTTGGTATCAGAGCTTGGTTACTCCAGTATGTTATTTTAGTAATTGACAACTATGAACGGTATTCAAAAACTGAGGGTGCATTAAGATATTTTGATCTTAATAATTGACTGCAGTACTATTCACAAGTCATCGTCCCTTATATACATCAGGTTAATGCACATAGTATCTTACATTTAGCCTTGATTCATCCCAGGATCATGGAAGAACAAGACATGTCTAGACAATTAGTGGCTATGATAAAAAAGGCTCCAAGAGATCTGGTAAAAGCAACATGCATTGGAGGAGAAGCTCAATGCACAAGATGAGTGACATGAGGCATCCAAACCTGTGGATACTAGAGTTGAGGATCCTATATACCTTTCTTGGAAAGAATCTAGTTACCATCCTTCCACTGAGTCCACTCCTACTCCAACTGAAGGAACAATGGAGAGAGCTCTTTTTAGATAACAAAAATTACTAGATAACTATTGAAAAGGTAAGATTCCTTAATGAGGTAAAAGTTTGGCTTGATGATGTCAGCATGATGTTGATAATAATACATGCACCATCTGACACTTAGGTGTACTTTGATAATTATTCCCTAGCAGACTATGCAAGCCGATGGTAGAGAGCAATTTCCAAGAAATTAGTAGATCCTGTTCCATGGGATATCTTTGAAGAAAGGTTCTGATATCACTTCTGTCACTCCCATTGGGAAGAACGGAAGAGGAGGGAGTTGGCTTCTCTGATCCAGGGTTCCAAGAATGTACAAGATTATCACATTCACTTTATGGAGTTGCTACATTACTCCCCAGCTCTATAAGATTTACCTTAGGAATGTCTTACCAAATTTGTTAGTGGGCTTCAGGGAGATCTTAGAGAGAAGCTTGTAGGTTTTAGAACCACCATTATAGATGAAGCCATGGGAATAACCTCTTGTATTGAGATGGATAGGGATGAAAACCACCAAAGAAGAAGCTTCCATTTTACGGGTGGACCATCCAAATGTAAGGCGAATTATAACCGCATAGACCGTCTCTATCATCAAGTTGGTTCTAGTATAAGCTTCACACAGACTTTGGGTCAGGAATTGTCAAGAAAAGGGAGATTCTCTCGATCTCCACTATATCCTCACAACTCACAAATAGGAGGTAGTACCTCTATGGTTAAATCTTCAGCTCAAACAAGAACACGCGTGTGTTATTACTTCCATTAGGAAGGCCACATCAAGAAAAATTATCCAAAGTTGAGAGGTTCAGGGTTTAAATCAACCCCAATTAACAATGTCACGTCCATCTCGAGCAATGGAGAAATACACAGAGGAAGACATGGTAGAGGTTGTGGCTTACAAGGAGCATCTCCTACGCAG
Source organism: Ottelia alismoides (assembly GCA_037367405.1). NCBI lineage: Eukaryota > Viridiplantae > Streptophyta > Magnoliopsida > Alismatales > Hydrocharitaceae > Ottelia > Ottelia alismoides. The sequence continues at coordinate 1,146,988 of JAZKJV010002939.1, forward strand.
CAGCTGCCACAAAGAATTACGGGTTCTAGCTTGTCTATTCCTAATGGCTAGATCAATGCGATCACTGAAGAACATGCCTACAATTTAGGCATGGTCGTACGAGGTTCTGTTACTATTCATGGCTTTTCAGTACATGCCTTGTTTGGTTCTAGTGATTCACATTCATTTATTGCTAAACTGTTAGTACCCACTTTAGGTAAGATACTGGTAGAAATACAACAATCTTATCTGATCAAGGGACTGGGAGGACAAGTATTTAAAATCTGAGAAATCCTAGATAATTATGTAGTACTAATAAAAGGATATCAACTACCTGTTTCCCTACTACTTATTGAAATGGATGACTTTGATCTCATCATGGGGATGTACTGGTTAGAAAACATCATGCATGCCTTGACTGTTTCTAGAAGATAGTAACTTTTCACACTCCTAACTCGATAGAGTTCCACTTTATTAGAAAGACATCTACCGACGATGTCAATTACATCTCTACTTTGAAGGCACGACAGTTGTTAGAGTAATGGTGCCAATGCTATTTAGCTTATGTATATGCTATTTCATGATCAGATAGAATGATAGAAGATGCACCTATAGTGTGCGAGTTTCCTGATATATTTCCAAATGAATTACCTGGATTACCACATGAGCGAGAGATTGAATTTGAAACCTCTCTCACACATGATACTCATCCTATCTCTATCCCTCCAAATAGGATGCCACCGGCTAAGTTACATGAGTTAAAGGTACAGTTACAAGGACTATTAGAAAAAAGATTCATTCGTCCTAGTGCTTCACCTTGGGGTGCACTTGTTTTTGTTCGTGAGGAAAAAGGATGGGTCAATGCGGTTGTGCATTGACTATAAACAACTAAACAAGAAGACACTAAAGAATAGGTATCCTCTTCCAAGAATACATGACCTCATTGACCAGTCACATGGTTCAACTATGTATTCCAACATTGTCTTAAGATCCAGATACCATTAGTTGAAGACTAAAGATGGAGGTATCCCTAAGATAGACTTTTGAACTAGATATGGACATTATGATTTTTAGTTATGCCTTTTGGACCGACAAATGCACCAATAACCTTCATGGATCTCATGAATAGAGTATTCAAGGAGTTCCTAGATCACTTTAAAGTAGCCTTTATTGATGACATGCTTATTTACTCCAATGATAGGTACCATCATGAACACCATCTTCGGCAAACACTTGAAACACTAAGGAAGAACATGCTATATGCTAAATACATCAAATATGACTTTTGGCTATCTGAAGTATCCTTCTTAGGCCATGTTATTTTTGGAGAAGGTATATCAATTAATCCTACAAAGGCTAGTGTGGTGATGAGTTGAGAATGCCTAAAGACAGTAATATAACTCGATCTTTTCTAGGTCTTGCTAGGTATTATAGAAGATTTGTGAAGGACTTTTCACGAATAGCATTGCCAATGACTAGGCTGGCTCATAAGGAAGTCCCATTCATATGGTCTGATTCATACGAAGATAGCTTTTAGACACTGAAAGAATGCCTATCATCTGCATCTATTCTTAGTCTACCCTCTAGGACTGAAGGAATTACAATGTAGAATGATGCATCTAAAGAAGGACTTGGGGAAATTCTTATGCAACATGGTAAAGCAGTTGCTTATGCATCGCGACATCTCAGGACACATGAGAGGAACTACCTGACATATGGCCTTGAATTAGATACCGTAGTTTCACTTTAAAGATATGGAGGCTCTACCTCTATGGTACTACTTTTGAAATCTTCACAGATCATAAAGCTTAAAATATTTATTTGATAATAAGGAGCTTAATATGAGACAAAGACGATGGCTAGAGCTATTGAAGGACTATGATTGTACCATCTCCTACCACCTCGGTAAGGGGAACGCCATAGCAGATGCACTTAATAGAAATTATTCACATGGATTGGTGAGTTCTATCCACTTCTGGGGCTTACTATAAACGTTGAGTGAATGGAAATCATTTGACAGTAGTGATGATACTATAACTATTCCTCACCGATAAAGAAATGATAGGAGGTTGATCCGGTCCTCAAATATTTGAGACAACAACTTGAGAAGAGTGAGATAGAGAGATTCCAGATACAAGACGGGATGCTATATAACCATCACAGAGTTTGTGTACCAAACACACCCGAGTTGAGGAAAGATATTTTACGTGAAGCTCATTGCTTTAGATTATATATTCATATAGGGATTTAAAAGATGTATAAGGATCTTCATTCACACTTTTGGTGTCCGGGAATGAAGAAAGATGTTTCGGAGTTTGTGAATTCATGTTTCACTTGCCAGTAGGTAAAGGCTCCACACCAAAAGCCACCAGGATTGTTGCAACCCTTCCTATCCCTAAATGGAAATGAAAAAGCATTTCCATGGACTTTAATACTGGCTCACCTCAAATGGTGGGTGGTAAAGATAGTATATGGGTTATAATAGATCATCCGACCAAGGTAACACACTTTATTCCAATAAGCTTATCCTCCACTCTAGACTAGCTTGCTAAGTTGTATATTATACATGTGACCCATCTCCATGGTATCCCAAAGGAGGTAGTTTTTGATCGAGATTCACAATTAACTTCACACTACAGAAGAACTTCATGAAAGCCTTAGGCGCACATATATGCTTGAGCACTACATATCATCCACAAACAAACTGTCAATCAAAACATACAATTCAGATGCTAGAGGATATGCTACGAGCATGTGACTTAGAATGGAAGGGATCATGGATTAAACATCTTCCTCTTGCAGAATTCACCTATAATAATATTTACCATGCAATTATTGGCATAGCACCATTTGAAGCACTATATGAATGTAGGTGTACTAATCCTTTATGTTGGCAAGAGTTCAAGATAAAGAACCTTTGTGATTCACAGAGACTCCAGGAGACACAGGAAGTTGTAGAACTTTTTAAAATGCGTGCCGGAGTGTATATAAAAGTATAAAAAAAGAAAGCTTCAAAGTAATTTTTTTGTAAGCTTGCAGATGGATGACTTGACTATACTGGTCATGCATCCAAGGATATGTAGCTACACTGGTTAACATCAATTCTTTTCTCCATCTCCTCTTCTTGAGCTGGTTGTACTTGAACTTAGAAGGTAATATCCTCGCTCCTCAAGGAAAGAGTTGCTAGTAGGGATGGCTATCAATCCTAACGAGCCGAGCCAATCCCTGGCTCGACCTTAATCTCGATGAGCTTGAGCCCCTTATTGAGATGGCTCGTATTCGATAAGGCTCGAGCCGAGTCCCTTATGGAGCCCAAGATCCTTATCGAGCCTGGTCTGTGCTCGAGCTCAAGTCAAGCTCGTTAAGGAAATTGAGTACTTTTTGGTGGAAAAGTGTTTTACATAAATTTGAACCCATGACCTTCTCTATGAAGAATTTATTCCTTACCAGTAGACCACTATCCAAGTTGTATACAAAAGCTTAATTACAATATATATTGTAACATTCCATTTGCTTATAAAAAATAAAAATACTCATTTTCTAATGCGTGGGCAGGAATGGATTTTGGGAATTGGGTTGTGACTACTGACTCGTGGGAGGGGCGAAGTTAGTGAAGGGAAAATTACAAAGGGATACTTTTATTTTATTTATATTATATATAAATATATAAATATATAAATATATAAATATTATAAGTATATATTCCTTATATAGCTCCTTATTAAGTTATCGAGCTGAGAAAGGCTCATCTCGAGCTCGGCTTGTTAAGCTATCAAGCCCACAAATCTGGCTCATGCTCGGCTCACATAGCCTAATAAGCCAGTCTCACAAGCCCTTATCGAGCCAAGCCCGAGCCTGGCTCATCGAGTCGTGACTCATTAGCTAGCCCTAGTTGCTAGACCACGGGACTAAAGTTACCTTGTTGAGAGAGGTTGTTTCCTTGCTACTTTTGATATGGGGAGTTATATTTCACTTACACCGTACAAGTAAAGATTCATAGTCATAAGAATTTGTGCATGTAAACTTGTTCTAACCTGACTATTGAGGCGACATGAATAGGAGTCTTGTAGAACTTGAAGGCTGTTAGGTTTTGAATCCATTTCCTATTAAGGTTCCACCACACTAATAGTCCAAAGGTCTGACCAAGCTCTATACTACAACTTTATGAAGATAAGTTTAACACTCAATATTGTCGTAAATTCTTTATTTTTCTTTTATTCACTTATTCTTTCAAATAAATGTTTGTTTGCTAAGGGACTATCAAAGGTAAAGCATATGAGGATGATGAATATGAATTTCGTCATCTTTATTGATTTATTTTAGCTTAAAATCCCTTATAAAACACATGTATATATTACTAAATCCATATTCTTACTAAGATGCATCTGTGTGTAAATTTGTACATTTATTACTATTTTAATCTAAAATAAATAAATAAATGAAAATAAAGGAAATAAAAAATGTATATATGTAACAATTACATGCTGATCGGAACCCTGAGTGAAGGTCAGGACTTGACCTCATCGACCAGGAATAAAATAGGGGAGATAGGGTCTTAAATCAGAAACTCCAAAAAAATATTTTGTAAATACTTATCATTCTTCACTTTGAATTCAATCTGTTTATATTTGTATAAAACCTACATTATTTTATTTGTTCATAAATTGACCTCAAACTAAATAATTTACTAATCAAAATTTGTAAACAAAAATTCTTTCTAAATAATAAAAATAATTGCAAAATAAAATCATGTATAGAATAAATGTAACCACAATCAGAAAAAGCCATAAAGCGATAATTGAAATACCAATTTCGACTCCATATGAATTCGAATTGAATAAAACTCATTCAATCGTATTCTAAATCAAAAGATCTTTAAAATGGTGGTAGTTTCATAAATTTTTGGAGTTACAATTTGAAAGATAATTTTTAGGGTGTTTTTTGCAACATTTCCACTTATTTAATTTATATATTTATTCATATTTATTTTTATATATAATATATTTTTAAATAATTGTATTTATTTTAATAAATTATTTAAAATAAAAAAATAATAATATAATATAAAACATTAATAAACTAATTTCCTTATTTAACCGTGTATAATGTACCATATGCATATATGCATATAACTATTTTCCTTAAAACCACCAAAAAATTAAATAACTAACATTTGTTTTTTAAATTAATAAAATGACGAAAATGATTTATTTATTTAAATAATTACGTAAATAATATACCCTATGTATATTATTTAATTAATTTCTTAATTAACCTGCCATTAAGGTGGCTCATTATGTTATTGGTATTTATTATTATTTTAATAAATATAATTATGAAAATTATTTTATTTATTAATTTAATTAGTTAATTCCACCATTAGCATCTTTCCCCTTTATTCCCTCTCAATTAATTCATTTTTTGAAATTCAAAATTTTCTATTTATTTGGCTGCTCCTCACTCATTCCAATTTGATCAATCCTTTGGTGAGAGGAGCCTAATATCCGAGAGCAATCTTGTGGTAGAAAGGTGCCCGACCTCTGAGCTATCCATTGACAACAAGGTGATCTTCATCGAGGCCATCACGACATTCATTCTCTCTCATGATGAGATCCACATCCATTTCTCATCTTTTGTTTAGATAATTTCAGGTTTAATTTTTGTTTTAACTTCACTGTTATTTTTTCTTCATAATCGTAGTTAATAGTTCCTAATTATTCATCACGATTTGATCCACCTCCGATTGTCGATCTCACGTCATTTTCCAATTTTTCATTGCTTCACATTCTATCTCTCACAATCTCTCACCTCCAGCCATTTACGGTGGTCGGAGACATGTTTCCCTTCCATCACAACCACGAGAACCTCCTTGCCCACTAATTCCTATTATATTTTTCTTAGACTGGGCCATCGTGCTTGAGTCATTTATCTTTATTCTTTTGTAGGTACACATGATTTCAAAAGAAAGTAAAAAAATATTCAGTTGTTTTCTTAAAAAATTACAACAAACTAAAAATAAAAATTGGACGGCAACACCGCCGCCGCCCTCGCTGCCGTCCACTACCATCTGGAGCTGCGACCTCCTCCGTCTGAAGCAGCTCCTCCGCACGAGTCCTAACACCTCGCCACTTTGCCAACCCGCTGATCACCATCAACACCGCATCTCCATAGATTCGCCAATTGTCGTTCCAACCCTCCTTCATAGCGTGTCGACGCTCCACCATCGCAACTGCACAACCGGAGGGTGTGTGTCACCCCCGTCCTCCTTCATTTCCAGATCTTGATCATCCCACCATCAGGAGTCCCATCACCCAATCACACAAAGAATATCGCAATGCTACTGACACCTGCTGGAGCATCTACCTGCGCCACCGTAACCCGACACGTTGCCACCATCATGCGAGGCCATCCTCGACGTGGCTTAGCCCCACCGCCATCCACTCTTCCTCCGATCTCGCACGAACCTCCTCCAACCTGAGCAACTTCACCACCCTCAAGCAATCCCTCCGCACGACAAACCACTACCCTAAGACCGAGCATTCAACGCCACTGCTGCCCTCGATCAAAGAAAGAGAAGAAGGGGCAACACACACCCTTTTTGGATAAGGAATTGAACGAACATAAGCACTCACTATAAGCCTCAAAATACCCGGGCAAATATCAATTAGCCCCCTGGTTTTCATGACATTCACAAAAGAACCCCTGCAAAGCCTATCACGTGTAGAGCACGCCCATCCTTGGGTAATTTGCGAAATTTTTTCCTACATTTTATTTTATTTTATTATTTATACTCAAACATTGAATAATTGAATTTTAGTCATGTATTTACAGAATTTAAATTGTATGCTTTTATTATTGACATAAATATTATCTATGCTCAATAAATTCTCCAAAATCATGTTGTGCTCATGATTTGTCTCTTCTTAATGTAATTTTATCATTGCATTTTATTGATATTTTCTATTATTAAAAATTAACAAAAACATCTCATTTTCACTATTTGGGATTAGAAAATTCATAAAACTTTGAATATTACGTCGAAAATTCCAAAAAAATTAAGATAATTTTATTTTTGTATATTTTATTTCCTATGAAAATTTCATGCATAAATATTTTCAAAACCCAAAAAATTTGCAAAATAACAAAAATGTTATAAAAAATCATAGAAAATTATAGAAAATTCCAAAAATTGTAATTTCGCTTCTTATTTGTAGATAATTTCTTATATTTTTTTGGAAAAATAAATCTAGTAATTTTTGAGTTTATTTTATATTTTTAAATTTGCAAAATATCTCTGCTTTATCATTATTTAATATTATTTTGAGTTTCTGATTTTTATAAAATCCATAAAAAATCAAAAAATCTTTGGATATAAACAACAAAATGGTATATAAAGTAACACAAATATTTTATTTTGACCTGTTTGATTATTTTTTATATATATTAAAAATAAAATAGCCCTTATTTGATTTTTATATAAACTTTCTTTGGAAATTATATCCTTCATAATAAATTTTCAAAACTAAAAGCCCTTAAAATTAAAAATCTATAAATATAAAAATTATAAAATAAAAAGTAATAAAAGATTAAAAAGTAAACCAAGCATAGTGTACATTGAGATTCCTTATTCTTTTATTATTGATTTTTCAATTATAAGAATAACCCTCGGGATTTGTAGCCTCCCTGAGTTCGATCCTATTTGCTATACAGGTAAATTAAATAGCAAATTCTCTTGCTACATTTTTTGTATTCATTCCGGCTTGAGAATCAAATAATTTTTTGTTTGACGCTTGATTGGGTTGCGACAACACTTGTTCATAATATATATAAATAAAAACCTGAAGAAAGCTGTCTAACACCCATTGGTTAAGCACTATATATATGCGTGTGTATGCGTGTACGTGTGCTTTTGTGTTTTTCTATGTCTGTGTGTAAAGCCTTGGACTTGGCTTCTCTCGGATCTTATATCATAAGATCCGACTCGTCAAGAAGAAACCAACGAAATTTGTTTTGTATGAATCAGAGCTCATTTGGAATTATTATAATTTTTAAAAGAAAGAGAAGCAAGGAGACTTAAGATGTCATTAACCCTTAATGGATGTCATTAAGATTAATTAAACCTGATTAAAGAAACTAATGATGGATTGGGGATCGTTAATGACTATTAACAAACACTAATCAATAGTAGCAATAGTTAAGCCAACCATGAAGGTTAAATCGTGATTAGTAAAAATTAATCACGATTAGCGGTAATTAAGCATCATTTGTGAATCTAGAATCTTCTGTATAATTCTAACTTAAGCCCTAAGCTTTGGACATGCTTCTTTCAAAACCATGGGCCAAAACCATGGGCCGCTAATTGTGATTAAGGGTTAAACCATTGTTAATGGTTTTCTGAAGCCTATAAGTTGCCACCCTACCCATTCATTCTATATGATTTCCACTACCACCACTACCTAAGGGATATGTTGAGAAATCAAGAGGAGGAGAGGGAGGTAGCAAAGGAGCGCTAACGAAGCGCTGCCGGAAGGACGAGGAGGAGGAAGGTAGGATCCTCTCCTAGTTGACTTTGTATGTACGCTCTAACTTGAGCTAGTTTTTGATTCATCTTCCTTTTCCAATTCATTTTCTATTGTGGTTCGGGGAGAAATCTGTGTAACACCCTACTTAGGTGTGGGCGGCTATGCACGTTAGTGAACCCTATGATTCGTTACACCTTCACTCATCTAAGTCACGTGGTGTCTACTGATTCTCCATCACTTATAATTCTATTGAATTCTTTCTATTTTTCTTTCATACTTGTTTTGAGGGAGAAACCTGTATAACACCCAATTTAAGTGTGAGCACCTGCGTGCGTCAGTGAACTCTATGATTCGTTACATCTTCACTCATCTAAGACACATGGTGTCTACCAATTCTCCATCGCTTGTAGTTATGTTCTTTCTGTTTCGTCACTTCTTTCCTCTCGATGATTTTATAGAGGAAACTCTTTCTATTTTTCTTTTGAAAATGTACCGATATAAGAGAAAACTCTGTCAAAATTTTCATAGAAATATATCCCAATATAAAGGGAAACTCTGCTGAAGATTTCTTAGAAATATCGCCCCGTATAAGGGGAAGCTCTGCTGAAATTTCGAGAGAAACATGTTTTTCACGTTCTTTGTGTTCTTCATGTGTTCTTCAAGTTCTTCGTGTTCATTGTCCCTTCTTCTCGTTCTTGACACGTTATTAGTGTTCTTAATAAGAAAATAAAATTCAATCATTTCATAAGCCATAGATCATCCTTTCTGAAAATGAATCATGATAAAGCACTGCATACATGAGAGAGAGCTCAATTAGGTAACGAAATCCTTCCTTTTGATGTTGGGTTTTCATATGATATCATTGGAGTTCCCGATTTTATGTTCTTTGCTACGAAGATCCTAATTTGGCAATTTTTTGAGAAAATATGGAAATTTTCTCTGTAATTACCATTAAAATAATGTCTAAGCATTAAATAGATGCAGTGGCTTGGAAAGTTAGGGTTTGGAAGATAAATATACATAAATATGAGTATACATGCATATGAATTAATATATAATTAAGCCTATACTCAATATTGATGAATATGAAAATTGAAGGCTTAATGGAAGAATTATATCATGATAATTAATGTGTATTAAAAAGGATCATGAAAAGGATCGTGTGTTACGTTAAGAATGACTTGGAGTAGATACTACATGTCATGCATGCAACCTTTAGGTTTGTTAGAATATCATCGATATTGGAAGGCCAAACCTACGTGGTACACGATTACCTGGATATGTTGAGCGCACAAAATAAATTATTTGCAATGCATGGTACTCGGCTACCAATAGGAGGATTGACTGACTGAAGATGTGGCTGTTCCATATGGAGGCACGAGTGATTGGATAGAGCTGGGTCACTATAACAAGTAACTAAAGCTGCTAGTATACTCGATTAAAGTTAGCTTGTGGTTTTAAGCAGCCAGGTCCTCAAGGATGGTGTGCTCCTTTGTTTATGAGGTTGAGGGTTTGAAACCCTGGGTAATAAAAGAAAAGGAAAATTGTCAGGGTAGTATTGTACGATCGGTTGAGGCGATATGTGACAGTATGACCTCACCAGATCAATGCAATCTCCAATCCCGAAGTGTCCACAGTTTCAGAGTCCATGAATTGGGGGGGGGGTGTTCCCCTAGACTAAACTAATATCCCTGACCTGGAATACAAGGAATATGACTTAAACTAATGATAAGGAATGAAACGTTTTGTGATAACAAGTTTTGAAAAATTACGCCATTTGTTTACTTTTCTCTTCTTCATTACTTAGCATTTGCTAATTGTTATCCTATTAATTTATGGAAAAGCCAACAGGTGTCGACGAGCCATCACTGGGACTTTAATAATCCAACCAGCTAACCTAATAGCCATCCAACCAACCACAATAGCTTTACTTTATAAGGTAGTTGGTAATCTTTTGTGTATTTCCTTTCCAGTTGATGTATATGTAAATTGTTATAGTGAGACAATGTATCATGTAAAGTTTACTTTGTATAGAAAAAGTATTAAATACTTCTTTCCGGGTATTTTTTATTGCAGTCTGTTTTTGAATGTTAGTTGTGATTGCTGAATAAATTATGATGAGAAACCAGATCCAGATATGGGAGGATTCGACGACCCAAGAAATGGGGTCGTGACAATTTGGTATCAGATTTGGTTACTCCAGTATGTTATTTAGTAGTTGACAACTATGAACGATATTCAGAAACTGAGGGTGTATTAAGATATTTTGATCTTAATAATTGACTGCAGTACCATTTCACAAGTCATCGTCCCTTATATACATCAGGTTAATGCATATAGTATCTTACCTTTAGCCTTGATTCATCCCAGGATCATGGAAGAACAAAGACGTGTCTAGGCAATTAGTGGCTATGATGAAAAAGGCTCCAAGAGATGTGACAAAAGCAACATGCATTGAGGAGAGGCTCAATGCACAAGATGAGTGACATGAGGCATCCAAACCTGTGGATACTAGAGTTGAGGATTCTATCCACCTTTCTGGGAAAGAATCTAGTTACCATCCTTCCACTGAGTCCACTCCTACTCCAACTGAAGGAACAATGGAGAGAGCTCTTTTTAGATAACAAAAATAACTAGATAACTATTGAAAAGGAAAGATTCCTTGATTCAAAGGCATAAAGACACATCCTGAGGTAGAAGTTTGGCTTGATGATGTCAGCATGATGTTGATAATAATACATGCACCATCTGACACTTGGGAGTACTTTGATAATTACTCCCTAGCAGACTATGTAAGCCGATGGTAGAGAGCAATTTCTAAGAAATTAGTAGATCCTGTTCCATGGGATATCTTTGAAGAAAGGTTCTGGTATCACTTCTGTCCCTCCCATTGGGAAGAACTGAAGAGGAGGGAGTTCGCTTCTCTGACACAGGGTTCCAAGAATGTACGTGATCATCACATTCACTTTACAGAGCTGCTACATTACTCCCCAGCTCTATAAGATTTACCACAGGAATGTCTAACCAAATTTGTTAGTGGGCTTCAGGGAGATCTTAGAGTGAAGCTTGTAGGTTTTAGAGCCACGACTATAGATGAAGCCATGGACATAACCTCTTGTATTGAGATGGATAGGGATGAAAACCACCAAAGAAGAAGCTTCCATTTTACGGGTGGACCATCCAAATGTAAGGCGAATTATAACCGCATAGACCGTCGCTATCATCCAGAGTATAAGCTTAACACAGACTTTGGGTCAGGAATTATCAAGAAAAGGGGGATTCTCTCGATCTCCACTATATCCTCACAACTCACAAATAGGAGGTAGTACCTCTATGGTTGAATCTTCAGCTCAAACAGGAACACGCATGTGTTATTACTTCCATTAGGAAGGCCACATCAAGAAAAATTATCCAAAGTTGAGAGATTCAAGGTTTAAATCAACCTCAATTAATAGTGTCACGTCCATCTCGAGCAATGGAGAAATACACAGAGGAAGACATGGTAGAGGTCGTGGCTCACAAGGAGCATCTCCTACGCAGCAACCGCCACAAAGCATTACGGGTTCTAGCTTGTCTATTCCTAACGGCTAGATCAATGCGATCACTGAAGAACATGCCTACAATTTAGGCATGGTCGTACGAGGTTCCGTTACTATTCATGGCTTTTCAGTACATGCCTTATTTGGTTCTAGTGATTCACATTCATTTATTGCTAAACTGTTAGTACCCACTTTAGGTAAGATACTGGTAGAAATACACCAATCTTATCTGATCAGGGGACTGGGAGGACAAGTATTCATAATCCAAAAAATCCTAGATAATTGTGTAGTACTGATAAAAGGATATCAACTACCTGTTTCCCTACTACTTATTGAAATGGATGACTTTGATCTCATCATGGGGATGTACTGGTTAGAAAAACATCATGCATGCCTTGACTGTTTCCAGAAGATAGTAGTTTTTCACACTCCTAACTCGATAGAGTTCTAGTTTATTAGAAAGACATCTACCGACGATGTCAATTACATCTCTACTCTGAAGGCACAACATTTGTTAGAGTAAGGGTGCCAATGTTATTTAGCTTATGTATATGCTATTTCATGATCAGATAGAATGATAGAAGATGTACCTATAGTGTGCGAGTTTCCTGATATATTTCCAAATGAATTAGCTGGATTACCACATGAGCGAGAGATTGAATTTGAAATCTCTCTTACACATGATACTCATCCTATCTCTATACCTCCATATAGGATGCCACCGACTAAGTTACATGAGTTAAAGGTACAGTTACAAGGACTATTAGAAAAAAGATTCATTCGTCCTAGTACTTCACCTTTGGGTGCACTTGTTTTTGTTCGTGAGGAAAAAGGATGGGTCAATGCAGTTGTGAATTGACTATAAACAACTAAACAAGAAGACAGTAAAGAATAGGTATCCTCTTCCAAGAATACATGACCTCTTTGACTAGTCACATGGTTCAACTATGTATTCCAACATTGTCTTAAGATCCAGATACCATTAGTTGAAGACTAAAGATGGAGGTATCCCTAAGATAGACTTTTGAACTAGATATGGACTTTATGATTTTTAGTTATGCCTTTTGGACTGACAAATGCACCAACAACCTTCATGGATCTCATGAATAGAGTATTCAAGGAGTTCCTAGATCACTTTGTAGTATCCTTTATTGATGACATGCTTATTTACTCCAATGATAAGTACCATCATGAACACCATCTTCGACAAACACTTGAAACACTAAGGAAGAACATGCTATATGCTAAATACATCAAGTGTGACTTTTGGCTATCTAAAGTATCCTTCTTAGGCCATGTTATTTTTGGAGAAGGCATATCAATTAATCCTACAAAGATTAGTGTGGTGTTGAGTTGAGAATGCCTGAAGACTGTAACATAACTCGATATTTTCTAGGTCTAGCTAGGTATTATAGAAGATTTGTGTTGGACTTTTCACGAATAGCATTGCAATTGACTAGGATGGCTCATAAGGAAGTCCCATTCATATGGTCTGATGCATACGAAGATAGCTTTTAGACATTGAAAGAATGCCTATCATCTGCATCTATTCTTAGTCTACCCTCTAGGACTGAAGGAATTACAGTGTAGAATGATGCATCTAAAGAAGGAGTTTGGGAAATTCTTATGCAACATGGTAAAGCAGTTGCTTATGCATCGCAACATCTCAGGACACATGAGAGGAACTACCTGACATATGGCCTTGAATTAGATACCGTGGTTTTCACTTTAAAGATATGGAGGCTCTACCTCTATGGTACTACTTTTGAAATCTTCACGGATCATAAAGCTTAAAATACCTATTTGATAATAAGGAGCTTAATATGAGACAAAGCTGATGGCTAGAGCTGTTGAAGGACTATGATTGTACCATCTCCTACCACCTCGGTAAGGGGAACGCCACAGCAGATGCACTTAGTAGAAATTATTCACATGGGTTGGTGAGTTCTATCCACTTCTGGGGCTTACTATAAACGTTGAGTGAATGGAAATCATTTGACAGTGGTGATAATAATATAACTATTCCTCACCGATAAAGAAATTATAGGAGGTTGATCCGGTCCTCAAATACTTGAGACAACAACTTGAGAAGAGTGAGATAGAGGGATTCTAGATACAAGACGGGATACTATATAACCATCACAGAGTTTGTGTACCAAACACACCCGAGTTGAAGAAAGATATATTATGTGAAGCTCATTGCTCTAGATTATATATTCATATAGGGATTACAAAGATGTATAAGGATCTTCGTTCACACTTTTGGTGTCCGGGAATGAAGAAAGATGTTTCGGAGTTTGTGAATTCATGTTTCACTTGTCAGCATGTAAATGCTCCACACCAAAAGTCACCAGGATTGTTGCAACCCTTCCTATCCCTAAATGGAAATGAAAAAGCATTTCCATGGACTTTAATACTTAACACACTTTATTCCAATAAGCTTATCCTCCACTCCAGACTAGCTTGCTAAGTTATATATTATACATGTGACCCGTCTCCATGGTATCCCAAAGGAGGTAGTTTTTTATCGAGATTCACAATTAACTTCACACTATAGGGAGAACTTCATGAAAGCCTTAGGCACACATATATGCTTGAGCACTACATATCATCCACAAACAAACTATCAATCAAAACATACAATTCAGATGCTAGAGGATATGCTACGAGCATGTGACTTAGAATGGAAGGGATCATGGATTAAACATCTTCCTCTTGCAGAATTCACCTATAATAATATTTACCATGCAAGTATTGGCATAGCACCATTTGAAGCACTATATGAATGTAGGTGTACTAATCCTCTATGTTGGCAAGAGTTCAAGATAAAGAACCTTTATGATTCAGAGAAACTACAGGAGACACAAGAAGTTGTAGAACTTTCCTGAAAAAGACTATTGACTACTCAGAGTCGCCAGAAAATCTATAGTGATGCTAGGAGAAAAGATCTTGATTTTGAAGTAGGCGACTTTGTATTTCTCAAAGTATCGCCTATGAAGATAGTCCAGAGGTTTGGCTTGCGTGGGAGGTTGGCACCCAGGTTCGTGGGTCCCTTACTCAGCAAATTGGAAAAGTTGCATATAGACTTGCACTTCCCCCACATCTTTTTGCCAAACATGATGTTTTTCATGTATCAAATATGAGAAAATATATTAAGGATCCTGAGCATAAGATAAGTTATGATGCTCTACATGTTAAGTAAGACTTAACATACCTTGAAATACCTATGAAAATACTAGACATGGATATCAAAAAGTTGAGGAATAAGAAGGTACCTCTAGTTAAACTATTATGGCGAAACAAAGAATTTGAAAACGCCACATGGGAACCAGAGGTAGATATGAGATAAACATACCCTTATTTGTTTAAATCATAACACTATGTATTGTGTATATCTTCATTATAAATGAAATGACATCCATTCTCTTTAAGGTTATGTCTGCATTTCATGTCTCGAGGACGAGATTTCCTTTAAGGTTGTTATAATTGTAAATCCTTGAACTTGACGTCTCTTGGATCATATATCATAATATCCAACTCGTCAAGAGGAAACCAACCGAATTTGTTTCGTATGAATCGTACTTCGTTTGGAATTGTTATGTTTTCAGAAGAAAGAGAAGGAGACTTAATATGACATTAACCCTTAATGGCTCTCATTATAACTAATTAAACAAAATTAAAGAAACTAATGATGGATTGATAATCGTTAATGACCATTAGCAAGCACTAATCAATACCCAAGTTAAATCGTGATTAATAAAAGTTAATCACTATTAGTGCTAATTAAGCATCATTAGCGAATATAGAATCTTTGGATAATTCTAACTTAAGCCCTAAATTTCGGATAAGCTTTGGCCAATGTCATGGACCGAAACCATGAACCGCTAACGACGGTTAAGGGTTAAAACATTGTTTACTAACCATGGTTAGAAGTTTTCTAAAGTCTATAAATAGCCCCCTACCCATTCATTCTCTACGATTTCCACTACCATCACTACCCAAGGGCTAGGGTCAAGAGGTCAGGAAGAGGAGAGGGAGGTAGTGAAGGAGCGCTGGCAGAGTGCTACCGGGAGGATGAGGAGGACGGTATGATCCTCTCCAAGTTGGCTTCGTAAGTTAGCCCTAACTTGAACTATGTTTTTTTATTCATCTTCTTTTTCCAACTTAGTTTTCTATTCATCTTCATTTCCAATTCATTTTCTGTTGTGGTTCGGGGAGAAACCTATGTAACACTGATGACACTGTTTCACAATTGACTAAGGTGGAATAAATACGATGTCGTTGCCCTCAATCAACCAACCGATCACAACAAAATCAAACCACTGAAGGAGTCAATAAATCAATATAAGCGGCTTCACTATTTTATTTACCTGGTATAGCGGCGAGAGTTGAACACAAGGAGCACGATTTAAAAACTAAGTAGTCAGATTTTGGAAGATAAAAAGATATTTTTGTGTTGTTTTTAAATTTTCAAAATTTTAATTTTCAATAAAGTGTAAACAAGCACAAAGGAATAAAGGACACACAAAGCAGTCTTTTGTATTTTTCAAATATATTAAAAATGCTCAAAAAATTGTGGTAGAAGTATTTTTGGGTTTTACTTGTTTTAAATTGTTTTTGGTAATTTTTGTGGCCTTTTCAGATTTTTGTTATTTTCTAAAAATCAAATAGTGATAAAAATGCTAGATAGTGCATAGCCAGGAATAATTTGCAAATTAAAAATAATTAAGATGCCCAAAATTACTGAACAGTTAATTTATGATAAAATACAAGTACAGACAGAAATCGAAAACATTATTTTTGGATTTTTCTTTGACTTTATATAATTTTTATAAGATTTTGGTGTTTTGTATTTTTTAGGATTTTTAGAGGGTATTTTCAAATGAAGATAATAACATAGATAAAAACACAACAAAACACATCTATATAAATTTTTGTGGAATTTTTGTAAGGTTTTTCAAATTCCTATAATTTTTATAACATAAACATGACATTTTTTAGGGGTTTTTGAATTTTAATTAATAGAAAATGCGCACACATCAACACAAAAAAATTACCACAAATACTACACACTAGCATGAGCTATAGGTAATTTTTAGAGTATATTTCATTCAATAAAAGATAAGAAGTTAAATATAGTTCACAAGGACCCAAATGTAATTAAGTTAAGTTTTATGACAAAATAAATAACCTCTATTAAAACCTCAGGGTCTGCTATGCAAATAATCCAGCGAACTCACACGCATACGTGATACACAACACACAAGGGTATATTTGCAAATAACAACACCAAACATTCATTTCATAACATCAAGATAATTCGAGATAAATATTGCAAATACCCAACAAAACACATGGGGACACACATGATTCAGACTCGATAGGACTAAAATGCAAACATAAAAACTAGAAGGTTGAAACTGCAAATAATTTTAACTACATAATTTGTTTACTAGACTAAAGCTAAATAAGACAACATGCAGGGGGAAAGGGGAAATTTATCCAAGTAGGGCATGCGGAGGCTCTCTGATGTACAGTCTGATGACCTTTAGTGGAGCATATCTGACAGTCTGGAAAGGATGTGATGACATGCAACTCAGATCTGGTAAAGGTCTGATGGAACCGTTATCAAATAGGCGTGAATGGATGGTCTTGATCAAAATTAGGCATGCAAGGGTATCTGACGGCTCAGGAGGGTGCTGGAAGAACTACGGCCTGATGAGCTTCGGTCGAGAAGATCTGCGATATGAGGACCCAATCGACTCGCAAAAAGGTTCAACACCTTCTTGAGGTTCCTAAGCATCTGGTGGATGGGTTTGATGCAAAAGCAATGATCAGATTGGCGTGGCAGTGGTCTGACTCCTGGAGCTGCTCCGGATGAGCATAAGGGATATTGTTCTGGTCCCCTGGTGCTTGCCGGCCCCTACAAAGGGTAGAGTGACTTGGAGGGGTCTCTCTGGTCAGGTTATTGCACGACAAAGTAAGGAGAAGTGACAATGGAGTGGAGTTCTGGTTTCCGGCAAAGGTAGGGGAGGAAACTTGACCTAACCTTGCTTCGATGAGAAGGATCCAGGGGGATATGCTTCACTTGAAGATAAAGGGTGAGTAGAGGGATCGATCGGTGTAGGTAGATGGGTTCTGTAAGGCTCAGACCAACTTATCAGAGCCAATGAACCAACAAGGGACTAGAATGAAAAATTTAAGTGGGATGGACAATGCGGGAAGGAAAAATAATACCTAAAGGTGCTGACAAATGCATGAAATCCAGGCGAGGGGAACTAGATGTGACCTCAACCCTACCGCGACGAGCAAAAGAGGCTTCTTGTGGCGGCTCTTCGGCCACACGACTTGAGCGTCATCGATTCAACACCAATCCACGCTCCAAAGGTTGTTCCAAGCAGTTTTCCTTCAACTGGAGGTGGCTAGAGGGCAGAAGGGTGGCAAGGTACGAGCTCAGGAGCCGAAGGAGCGGAAGGAAGTATTTATAGGAGTGCCTCAACGTCTTCAAAGATCCGTCGATGGGGGTGAAACACTAGGTAGATCCCTCCCTCCCTAGGGATATGCGAGGATCAAAGATCCTAGGAGAGGAATCAGGCACTGAAAGTGAGGCAAAAAGGTATCGGGCCTGATTGGGAAAAATCCGAGAAGATGCTCCGGTGAGAAGGAATCAGTTCGACCCGGTTGGGGGGAAGAGGTTGACTGGCGGTCAACAGTCCTACGTGGACCAATCAGAATGCAAAATGTACAAAAATGAAAGAATATGAAATATAAAATAGTAAATGATTTTAAAATAAAAAGTGTATAAAATAAAATGTTTAATTTTATAAGCTATTTTTATGTGATTTTAATTATTTTAATGAAAAATATAATTAGGGTATATACAATATTAATTGTTATATACATGTATACTATAATTAGGTATTATGTAAAAGTATTTTTATTATATTATTTTTGCAAAGAATAATTTTATTTTGTATTTTATTTATTTCCAAAAGTAATGTAAGCAGTGTAAAAAGATTTCTATTTGATTTTTATAAAGTAATTCATGGTTGCAAGCTAAATGGTTATTGTTATTTGTACATGTGGTTTTTGTACAATGAAATGTGATTTTTATTTTTATTTTTATTTTTTTCTGAATCTTATTTTATTTTTATATTTTTTAGGGCTATATACAAGTGTTTAAGAATAATAATATTTATATTTTGCAAAAAATAAAGATAAATAATTATTTATACAAGTATATGTGGTATGTATAATACATAGTGTGCCCTTATCTCTCTCTGCTTATTCTTGTGCGATCAGGTGAGGTTTTGACCTTCTCTTCAGGTTTGGCTCACGTTGTATTTATTCTAAATGCATTATTCTTTTTCTTTTCTCTTTACCCTTTTATTTCTGAGAAATAAGTGTTACATATGCACTATTGACAAAGACATGTACAATGTTAAGTTATTATTTTTACATGTATTTATAGGTGGTTTTGCTAAAAGATAGAGCTAAAATAAAAGAATAAAGAATGAGAATCATAAATTTATCATCCCCCTATTTTTTACCTTTGCTAGTCCCTTAGCAAACACTTATTTGAAAAAGTGCAAAAGGAGAGAAGAAAAGAAAAAGAACCAAAGTTGATTATTAACCTCATCTTCATTAAATTGAAGTATGGAGCTCAATAAACCCTTTGGATTATTAGTTTCACACAACCTTATTGGGAGATAGGTTTAAGACTCAACAACCTTCAAGTTCCATAATTCTATGGTCAGGACTCCTTAATAATCAGGTCAGAAGAAGTCTACATACACAAACTCTAATGACTATGAGTCTTTCCTTGTACTGTGTAAGTGATATGTATCTCCCCACCTAAGAAATGGCAAAGAAACAACCTCCCTCAATAAGATACCTCTAATCCCCCAATCTAGCGGCTCTTTCCTCTAGGAGAAGGATATTCCCTTCTAAGTTCAAGTGCAACCAACTCAAGAAGAGGGGGAAAGAAGAGAATGGACTGTGGCCAGTGTAGCCACATATCCCTTGGAGCTTAACCAGTGTAACTAAGTCTCCAACTGCAAGCTTCCATGAGAAGAGACAGTGGAATGTATAAGCTTTGATTATTTACTATATACACTCCGATCAAGATTTTATTTTCAATCAGGTATGTCCCCTTTTTAGAAGTTTTTCTTGATTTTCCACTTTTTTGATGTGAATATGTACAACATATCTACATGGTGCAACATATACACAAGGAGTTTTTCTTCATGAGCCAGTAGACTATCCCTCTTTTGAAGAATTATTGCAACCCACAGACTCTTGTCTTTAGACCTCAATGCCACTAGACCGGATAGAGGCACACATCCCTCCCTCAAGGAATACGAGAGGTACTGACTAGCAGTACTACCCTCGTATGCTACCCCAAGCCAAAGGATTCTGCCTCCTCACCACCTCATCCATGTTGAGCTACGTGTAAGGTACGTGTCCAAGTCAAGCCATTGTATTTGAAAGTCATGCGTGCATTGTTAAGTGTTCTACTTAGGATCATCAAGATGACATGTGAACATAGGCTAGTGGACTCAAAGAATTAAGTTACTATAGACCCGAACAATCTTAACCCCAAATCCTATAAAGTTCCTCTGAAGTTAAGTGGATTATGGTCTTAACCAAGCTCCATTTTTCAATTTAATTCTAGACTAGTTTAAATGTCAACCATGACTTAGAAGAATACACAAGAAAGTATACACAAAACTCTTTTTTGTGAAGATTTTCAAAAATATGTAATTTTTTATGAAAAAATTTTGAATGCAAAAAGAAGGAAAAATTTGCAAAATATTTTTACAAACATTTACAAACAAAATTTTGCAAACATGTATTTTTAAATATTTTCAAAATTTTTGTAATACATAAATAATTTGAAAAAATATTTACAAAAATTTTACAATCAAAACATTTTTACAAACATTTGTACAGAACTAATTTTTACAAAAAGGTTTTTACAATCATTCATGTGAGAGATTTTTTTTTAAATTTTGTGGGTTTTAGCCATATTATTAACACACACATGGTAGAGTTACAGCTAAAGTATATATACAATATATACAGGACCCCATATACTTATCTCGAACAATGTCCTTAGAGTGAACAAAGAGCGATGAAAGAATACAGAATTCGTGCTGAGTATGGGGAAGTGAAAAGAATTCTATACTAAAATGACGAATGAAAGAATAAAATAAATGGAAATTGGTGATCCCCCTATACTTATGATCAAGTAATCATAGGTTTAGAAGAATGTTTACAATGGAAAAACGAAGAATAGGATGTAAAAAAATTACATCCCCCATATTTAGGGTAAAATATCCCTAAGTATAGGCAATAAAACATAAGTAAAATAGAACTAAATTAATAATCATGTATTCAACATCCCCATACTTAGGGTAAAGCTCACCCTAAGTACAACATAATCATAAGATGAAAATGGGGTGTTGAACATAAAGAATGAACGATATAGACAATATGGATATATACATCTGTGGAGAAAGAAGTGATAATCAAGTATGAGATGCAAATGATGTGAGTCAAAGATCACATCTCATACAAAATAAATAGGGGCAACATGAGTGATCAACGGATCATGATAAATATATGGCTTCAGGTGCTGATCGTTAACTTAAAAGGTGGAATCAAACGACAACTCAGATATATGAATGCTTCCGTTGTCATGCACCTTTCTGACCAAGTATGCTCCCTTACATTTGCTTTGTAATTTTTCTGGTAATAATCTCAATTTACCATCAAATAGCCATACTCTCTGATTTGGCTCAAACTGTTTATGGCTGATGTGAGAATCATGCAATATCTTCACTTTATCCTTATATTGTAGGCTACTCGAGAAGGCTATGTCTCTCAACTCCTCCAGGGCTTCCAATTCTACTTTCCTTCCTACACTCTTAGGATCCAATAGTAACTCTATGATTGCTTAAAGTGACTTTTGCTTGATTTCCACTGGTAAATGGTATGGCTTGCCATAAACGAGATGAAAGGTGGATGTGCCCAAAGGTGTCCTAAAGGAAGTCCAATAAGGCCACAAGGCCGAGTCCAAAATCTATGACCAATCCTTTTGGTAGAGGACAACCTTATGCAACATAGTCTTGATCTCCCTATTCGATACTTCAGCAAGACCATTAGTAGAAGGGTGATATGAAGTGGCAACTCTATGGTCAATGCTGAACTCGTTAGCAAGGGCTCTTACCTTGTCATTGATAAAATGAGTCCCCCCATATGAAATCAAGACTCTAGGTACCCGAACCTTGAACTCGTTAGCAAGGGCCCTTACCTTGCAAATAGTCTTAGCATCTGCGGCTCGAGTGGGGATGGACTCAACCCAACGACTAACGTAATCCACAACAAGTAGAATGTACTCAAATCCCTGACTCTTAGGTAATGGACCCATGAAGTTGATGCCCCATGCATCAATAAACTCACAAAAGTGAATGGGATGCATCAACATCATATTACGTTGTCCGCAAGTGCCCATCCTCTGACAGTCAGTACACCTCTTCACGAATTCATTTGAATCCTTGAAGAGGGTAGGCCACCAATGGTTGGATCTATGTTGTCCATCTCCTAGAGTGATGTTCTCCTACCTCAAGATTGTGGCAATAGTTGAGGACCCTGTGATGCTCCTCTTGAGGAATACACTGATGCCAGACACTATCCCCCTTCATGGTAATGGGCGGGATCCTCCCAATGGTACAACGTGGCCTTCACAAGAGAGAGGTCTTAAGTCACTGTCTGGACCAAACTTGTGTAACTTTCTTGGCGATAAGATAGTTCACAATGTCAGCATAACATGGAAGCGAGGTGATAGCAAGAATCACCTTGTTTGGGAAACTCTCTATGATAGGTGTAATCTGCTATGAATCCTTAAGATTCTCTACTCGGGAGAGGTGATCCGCCACCACATTCTTGACTCTAGGTTTATCCTTAATCTCTATATCAAACTCCTGGAGTAGAAGGATTCATCTGGTCAATCTGGCTTTGGCATCCTTCTTAGTCATGATGTATCAGATGACGATGTGATCTTTGTCTATAGTCACTCTAGATCCAAAAATGCATGATCGAAACTTATCCAAAGCAAAAACTACGACTAGCATCTCTTTCTCAGTCAAAGTGTAGTTCCACTGAGCAACATCCAAAGTCCAGCTAGTGTTGTGAATAACAAAAGGAAATCCATCCCTTCTCTGTCCAAGCGCAAACCCTATGGCAAAATCAGAAGCGTCCATCATGATCTCGAATGGGAGAGACCAATCGGGTAGCTGAAGGACTGTAGCATGCACAACTAATTCCTTGAGAGTCTCAAATGACGCAAGACACTTATAATATGCAATTAACTCGCTATCTTTTATCAACAAATCATTAAGTGGCTGGCAATTCGACTGAAATCATGTATGAACCGTTGGTAGAAATTGACAAGCTCCCAAAAAACCGCAACTATTTGGATGGTGGATTGAGTTTCTTGATGATATCCACCTTAGTCGGATTGACTTCCATGCCCGTATTGGAGATGATGTGGCCAAGAACCATCCCTGGAGTGATCATAAAATAACTCTTCTCCCAAGATAAAACAAGGTTGACCTCCATGCAGCACTGATGTACTCAGTCTAGGCAGTCAAGACAAACATCAAACCCATCACCATAGAATGAAAACTCATCTATGAAGACCTTTCCACACTCATCCACCATAACCGAGAATATGGAAATCATACAACTTTGGAATGTGGTCGGGGCATTACATAAACCAAAGGGCATCCATCTAGAAGCATATGTTCAGAATGTACATGTACATGTGAATGCCATTTTTTCCTGGTCTTCGGGCGCTATGGCCACCTGATTGTATCCCGAGTACCCATCAAGAAAGCAGCAATGACTCTTCCCAACTAGACTCTGAATAATCTAATCAATAAATGGCAATGAGAAATGATCCCTCTTGGTGGTATGATTCAATCGTCTATAGTCCACACAGACCCTCCAAGAAGTGGGTACTCGGTTGTCTATCTCCTCTCCAGACTCTCTCACAATTGTGGTGATATTCGTTTTCTTGGGTACCACATGCAATGGAGTGACCCATTTGGAGTCCGAAATGGGGTAGATAAAATTGATTCTCCACCACTTCGATATTTCCTTCATAACCACATCTCAAAGATTTGGTTTCAGTCTTCACTAGAACTCACACGATGGCTTGGCATCCTCTTCAAGATAGCAAAGCATGTAGCACGAGTGATCACATGGATCACTGCATTGTGGTTCCTCTTTTTCCTACAGATAGTGATCTTCCCTCTCAAGTTCTCCTGGAAAAGAGGGATGTGCTCAAGCGCCTCCTGAAGAGTCAACTGTATCTGGAATTTGTATATCATTTACTCCCTGAACTCTAACCGGTGTTTCTTTTTTGGGTTTTCTATTTTGGTCTCCTTTCCTAAGCAGGGTGCTAGAGGGAAGGGGATGGAAGGACCCTCTACAAGAAGTTGAGAGTTAGGCATAGGTTCTTGTTCATTCAATTGGTTTGAATCCATGCAAAGATCATCAGGTAACATAGATGGGCTCACAGGAGATATCAAAACCTTTCCTTTATTCATATTTTTTATTTTTCCCCTATTTTTCCATTTTTGGGATTTTCTATTAGGGTCATCGGGTACAAAATGAGACAACAAAATAGATGGTAACTTGGTGGCATCAGTACCACCATCAGCATATGAGCTTACAGCAATAGTACCACACTTTGGCATGGCATCGAGAATCTTGGTGGCATCATCACCACCATCTACAACTGGAAATACAACGAACTTAGTACCATCGTTTGGATCAACATCCTTGGTGGCTTCAACACCATCATCATCATGATAAGCGACATCAGCATCGCTTCTGTCCTCATATGATGCCCTAGAGTCTGCATCAGGATGTCGCTCAGACGAGTTGCCACCGACTGGCTTCCTATTGCTCCTAAGTGTCTCAAAATCAACATCAAATATAGAAGAAGTATCATCTAAAATATCACTAGGAGTAGTGGTCTCCGTAAATTGTATCTGCTCAGATTTTCTCTTCAGGATGTTCGAATTGGGTTCAATCTGAGTGGGTATAGCAGCCTTGCTATTTATTATTTCCCTCATCTCCTGCCAGAACTCATCCATTTCTGCCAAAAGGAGGCTTGCTGATTTGAGAGCAAGCGGGCGAGGTCATCAAGGGTTGGGTTCTCATAGAATGTTGCATGAGAATCAGACGGGTTGCCTTGCTGGATATGAGGCTGAGTTTGCTGCTGCTACTGGTAGTGAGGAGGAGGTTGGGAGTACTGCGAATGAGGCTACTGCTACCTCTACTCCTATCCCTGACACTTGCGGAAAGGAAAAGGACCCTACTACTATTGGTGCTGGTAGGAGTACTGGGACTGCTGAGACTGGCTGCCCTACCCTACTTGAGCTAGAGACTGCTGCTGGGGAGAGGTGCCTCCAGTGGACCATCAAAAGACGGGATGGTCATGATGAATCTTGATCTATGGTTGGTATTGGGAGTACCCGATCGCATTTACTTCCATCAACAGCTCCTGCTGCTCGTGGAGTGGAGGGGGAAGGGCTGCCAAGGGCTGATCGACTGGTAGACCACCATCTGAATGTCTGAAGATGGTGGTGGCTGCTGGTACTACTGGAGCTACTAGACTGGCTCTGCCTGTACATGGTGAACCTAGCGGTACGAGGAAGAGGGTAGGGAGGAGCTGCTCCTTGGATCGTCCTGTGACCTGAGACGAGGTTGAGAAGCGATCTGTGCCTCTTGGAGACATATGGTCTGGGTCTTCAGGTCACTCAAAGTTTGGGCCAGCTCATCGATCTTGTTGAGCTTGTCCGGGCCTTGGCACTGCTTCTTCTTTATAATCTCTATCCAATCTAATGTCTGGTTGATAATGCCCATGTCGACAACTGGAGACTCGATGAGTCCTGCTGCTGATGAAGATGTGGAGGGATCAACATAAATGTGTGCAATTCTCTGATATGAAATCTCATGTTGGAGAGGTTTCCCTTGAGTGTACATACAGGCCTGGTACATCATCATGTACTTCTCTGCCATCTCCTCATCGATGGCCCATACTTGATCTTCATCCTTAGAGAAGTAGGAACCTCTGCACGAGGCGTTCACAAGCCCTTGCAACTCAGGTGTCATCCCACAAAAGAAACTGTGGATGAGCCTGAGCTCTTGCTAATCTTGTGGTGGGGACACCTGTTAATGAGCTGTCTGAATCGATCTCAGGCTTCATGGAACTATTTATTTAGGATCACAGTGAAGTTACTAATCATCTCTCTCACTGCATTGGTCCAACCGAGTGGGTAGTACTTGTTCAAGTACTCAGTCTGGAGCTACTCCCATGTAGTGACCACCTTCCCCATATGCTTCAAACGGTAGACTGCTCTGTCAACTAAGGAGAACGGGAATGCAATCAACTTGATTGTGTCCTCGTCAACAAATCTGTCATGGATGGTGCTTCATATCATTTCAAACTCCTATACATGGAGATGGGGCTCCTTGGTGGCTAGCCCATGGAGCTTGGGTAGTAGTTGAATAGTCTAGAAGTGAAGCTCGAAGTCGCCCAGGATTACGGGCAGCTGGATCCATCTGTGAGTAAATATTGCAGCAGGGTTATGCAACTGCCTCATTGCGCGTGCTGGTCTTGCTGGCTCCTATGACTCTTCCTGACGTAGGTCTCCTCCCTCAGATTTAGGCACCTCTCCACTGGCTGCTGGTTGATAAGACTAAAAATCGAGTTTCGCGGCTTTCACTTTTTATTGAAGAAAGTAAGTAAACTGTCGGTTGTAGCAGAAAGCCGCGAAACAAGAAAAAACGATTCTTGAACCTATCAAACAATTACGATTTTCCGAAGAAAAACCGTTCACTAAATATTTAACCAGGCAAGTGTTCCTGGGTCGAACTCAAGGAGGCAGAATAAATTCCCTAGATTCTTCTCTTCGTAATCTTATTTTAATTCTTCTCTAAGTCAAAACACTTTTTTATTGATTTTTTTATTTTTATGATTTTTATTAGATTTTATTCTTTTCAAATTTTTTATTTAATTTTCAAAAAGGGATATTTTTCAAGAGATTTATTTATTATATAATAGGCGGATAATATATAGGTGATACTATATAATAGGGTGAACGAGGTTCGAGCCGCGAACTCGAACTACACAAGAAAACAAAGCAAAATGAGGCGACTTTCGATAAAATCAAAACACATAGAAAACTTGTCAAAAAGCTGCGAAAACTTTATACTAAGTAGCTGGGGTAGTTGTGTAACTACCCTCAAGAAATCGTCGAAATCCGAGGTCACAAGAACAAGAAACAACCCCTACAGCCCAGGGGTATAAGCGCAAGAAAAACTAATTAGAATTGTTTGCAAAATGGTCCTTGAGGACTGTTCTGTAGAAAAACTAAACAAATATTTACATTTAGGTCCCTGCAGAGGGACATAAATGCAAATATGCAAAACTGTGGAGGCGGGATGAAATTCTGAAAGTCGGCTGGACTTATTACGCAAATTTTCCACCGGTTCGATTTAGACGGCCACGATTAGAACGTCTGGGCGTGGATCTGACGCTCCTCCTCTTGACACGTGTCAGCAGCCTTTATCCCCCCTGTTCTTGGGGTTGTTGAGCAGCTGGCGGATGGTTGTTCTTCCCTGAATTATCCCTGCCGTCCGGCGATGTCTTTGGCGCACCTGCGGGGCCAGAGGGGTGGCTCCTCCACCCCTCGAGCTCGCCCGCGGTAGAGAAGTGGCAGACAACACTCCTAGCAGCGGTGGAATGGCGTCGAAGACGACGGTCTCAGATCTTCGGTGGTGAATCAGTCATGGCAGTCTATCTTTGGCGGCGATTCCTGAAGGCGATCAAGGGTTTCCAATGGAGAATCAATGCTCGCGATGGATTTGAATCTGCAAATAATACAATCGTATGCTCGATTCGTATTGAATCGGCCAACAAATGAGAGATCACAAGCTCCAAAGATGAGAAAAAACTTAGAGTTTCCAGCCAAAACAATCAGAGACGTGAAAAATGGCGATGAATGATGATCGATTCGGAAACAAATTGGGAATGAATCGCGATGGATTTCGAAAGGACGTCTAAGCCTAATGATTAATCTACCTAGATCGCGGATTAGTGTCGCTAATCGATGCACGCAAACCGAGAAGAAAATTGAAATAGAATGGATGAAAAGGTCTGTGATATCAAGGTGTATTACCTGGAAAATGAACTCGACGGTCGACCTTTGGCCGGAGCTGGACGCGCGCTGGGCTGCGATGCAAGGTGGCGGACCTCCTTGGAACCTTCTCCGACGTTCCTTCTTCCTCGCGAACTCCTCCTTGGCGCTGTCACCGCCTCGATATGGCCGGAGCGAAGGTTGGAAGATGGGGAGTCGGTTAGCCTGGAGCTGGGGCTTCAGGGTTGTTGAAGAGTTGATGGTGAATGGCGACCTTGGAGCCTATTTATAAGAGAAATGTCTTGGGCTCCAAGTCGAGATGGAGGGTGGCGATAGAGAGGGTTGTTGGAGGAAGAAATCGGAAGGCTTAGGTTGGCTGGAGTAGTTATAGGTTGCGCGGGAAAATTAGGTGAAGATGGCCGGTTAGTGCACAGTCTGGTTGAACTGCTTCTTGGGGAAGACGACCCAGGTGCTGACAAGTGTCAGCACCTGGTTTGTCCAGAGGTTTAAATTACTTATAAATTAAATCTAAATTAGTAATTTACGTTATTTTAAATTGGTATAAATACAAGAAAGTTAAATAAATTAATTTTCTAAATTATGATATAAATACTTTTAATAAATAATAAGTATTATTTAAGATATAAATATTTTATTAATAAATATGCATTTATAAATAGGTTATAGATTTTTTATTTTAATAAATAATTAAGTAAAAGTTAATTTTATATTTTCTTAATTATTAGGGTGTTAAATAAGACTTGTACGAATTTTTATAGATTTTTATGAATTAATTTACATATTTTAATGAATAGGGTTAATATCTACATAGGTCATTTATACCTAAGTTTTGGGGTTTTTGATTTTATAAAAATAATAAATAGTCTCCAAAAATTATGAAATAATTTATGGTTAAACTACAAGGACATGAAATAAATTAAAAATTATAAAATTAAGAAAATGATAAATAATGTGTGTTACAGAAAATAAATAGCCCAGAAACCCCTTTGTCTTTTGGTCCCAAAATCGACTTTTTGCAAACGGACTCCGAATTCGATGAAATCACCTTTATTAATTAGAGAATATTATTTTATGAACTTTAAAGGTGAGTAGAGTGAAATTGGAGTTTGTATGAAGAAGTTATGATGTTCGGAAGTTGAGATTTTGACAATTTGCAGGCTGGGTTTCTTGACATATATACAGGGTAATATTTTTAACTTATTTTTATATTTTTATATACATTTTTAAGAATAATTAGGAGAATAGTTTGGTGAAAAATATATTCATATGAAATAATTAAAATTCTTTGAAGTTTTGTATTATAATGAAGGGTGTATTTGTGTGTGTTAAATTATTTTTCTTTGGTTTTCTTTCCTTATCTCCCCCTACTTATTGGTTTGTCGACCAATCCATGCTGACTTGGTCTCGGGGGTTAGGTTATAAATATATCTTACAGCTATATTTATATTTAAGTCATATTGCATATATATACATATATTCAATCTGCCTTTTCTTTATTTTTCTGGTTCTTTATTTATTTACAAGATTTTAGTGGTTAAAAGTGAATATTTACACATGAATATTGTTTTGTTAAAATATGAGAATTAATGAATATTTACATGTACTTGTTAAGGGGTTTAAGACAAAATGCGACAGAAAAGTTAATGAATCATGGATTCATCAACCCCCTATACTTAAACTTTGCGAGTCCCTTAGCAAACACTTATTTTGAAAAAGTAAGTGAAAAAGAAAGAAAGTTAGAATGAATTTGTTTTCCTAAACCAATTCATGAGAACGGACAAAGGACAGAGCTCGATCAGGCCTAAAACAAGCATTATGTCGAAACCTTAACTAGGATTAGGATTTTATCCTCAACAGTCCTCAAGTTCCATAATCCTTACTCAAGATCACTTCATCGGCTAATTCAGACTCATTCATTCATATCGCAAACTCTATCATCCTTGAAGTCAACTTGTACAGTGTGTGAATTGATTTAGCTCTTCCTGCTTAGAGAACCGCAGAAACCGTCCATCCCGACTATACACTCCTATGGCTTCCTCATCTCGCTACTCTTTCCTCGGGGAGGGAGGTATTCCCTTCTGAGTTCAGTTCTGCTATGTCCACAATCGAATATAGGGAGAAGTTAGAAGAATGAGAAAAGAAGTGGAATGCGACCAGTGGATACGCATCTCCTTGTGAAGCCCAACCGGTGTAGCTGAGTCTCCACTAAGATGTGCAGGCATTTTTGGTGGAAGCTTGGACCATTGTGGTCATTTTTGGTGGAAGCTTGGACCATTGTGGTCTTATTTGGTGGCTTCTGCTTTGCTTTGACTTTGTAATTTGCTTGCACTACATTTATCTTTTTGTGCCTCGACGGATATAGCATCTTTTTAGTCCGTCCCTTTTTTGAGGTCTTAGAAAAATTGTGTCAGCAGATCCTTCCCTCATCCGAAGCAACTATCGCAACCCCAATCTCTCATGTCTTTAGACGTCAATGCCGCAAAGATAAGGATAGAAACGCATTACCAAGGTGTACTGCCCTTCGGAACTCCATGCAAGTCGAGCTAAGTGCAGAGTGCATGTGTTCAAAATTGGTTCACTGGTGTAGAGTTATACGGATGACTCCAAATGGTCTACTTAAGCTCAGATGACTTGATTTCCCGAATATGGTCTTACGGAACCCAAAGATTTTAAGTCGGTAGACCTGAAGAGTCTAAATTCCAGTTCCTAATCAGGCTCCTTACAATGAACGTTAAAGGTCGTAATCAAGCTCCATCCTTTAGACTAGACTCAGTCCTTAGTTCCAGAAATCAAAATTATTCTGAAAAATGCGAATGCAAATGCAACCATGTTTTTGTGAAGTGTATTTTTTGAATTTTACTCATTTTTATGGATTTTAAAAATTTTCTAATTTTTCTGAATTTTAGGACTTTGTATTTTTTATGGATTTTATGATTTTTATAAACAAAATTTTATTCATAAATTTTACAAGATATATTTTATTTGAGTTAAATATCTAATGTATTTTACAAATTTTATCTACAAAGTATTTTACAAGGATTGAATGGTTTTTACACATGTTTTAATAAATAGGATTTTAACTAAGTATTATACAAATTTTAAGTACAAATTTTAAATACAAATTTTAATTACAAGTTTTAAACACAAGTTTTAATCATATTTTACTTATTTACAAGGATTTTATAAATAAAAGAGTGGATTTTAAATTAACCCGTACCCACTTTTTATGGATTTTATAGATATAGAAAATACATAAAAGTACGAGTTATGGACGAAAGTATATATACAATATATACGCACCCCCCTATAGTTAGCTTGTGCTATGTCCTCATAGCGTCAAAAGAGAAAAAGGAGGACATAACTCGTGCTAAGTAAAAGTGGGTGAAAAAGGATATCGAGTACAAGTCAGTCAACCCCCCCTATACTTACGATCAGGTCATCGTAAGTATCACGGGAGAGCAAAAACGGGATGACTGAATAGAAAGGATAAATAACGAAAGTTCAAAAGGAAAGGAATACGAAATCATCGAAATCACTCGGTCCCCCCTATACTTAGGATAAGGCATCCTAAGTATAGAAAAGAGTGTAGCCAAAAATTGGGGACCAGTGATTCGTGAGAAAGAATGGCTATACAAAAGAATCAGCACAAAAAATAAAACGTAAATCAGCGGGCAATCGTTCCCCCCTATACTTAGGATCTGGTATCCTAAGCATAGAAGACGAGCAAAAACGGGGACGATTGTGGTCTACGAAGAATGTACAAGAGTTGAGAATCTCCAGAATGGCTCAAAAGAATTTGTACAGGAAGAAGTGAAGGAATGATCAAGATTCCTGTACAAAATAGATCACTTCAGTACGAGCCAGATGATTAGTAGTCTCTACGAAGTGCTTCAGCATCTGCCCGTTAACCACGAACGGCTCTGCACCAGGTGACACATCTGATATCGCAATACTGCCATTGTCGTGCACCGTTCTGACTACGTACGGTCCTTCCCACTTGCTTTTCAATTTGCCTGGAAAAATTCTTAACCTTGCATTGAACAACCAGACTTTCTGCCCAGGGACAAAGCTCTTATGTCGAATATGTCTATCATGCCATTTCTTCACTTTGTCCTTATAGATGAGTGTGTTCTCGTATGCTTGATTTCAAATTTCTACCAGCTCATTCAGATCTATCTTTCTCTTGGCCCCTGCTTTCTGTTCATTCATCAATATTTCTCTAATTTCCCACAAAGATTTGTGCATGATCTCTACGGGCAAGTGGCACGGCTTTCCATAAACTAGCCTGAATGGTGAAGTACCTAAGGGAGTCTTATACGCAGTACGATATGCCCAAAGAATTTGATCTAGAAGAAGTGACCAGTTCTTCCTATCCGGTCGTACTAGTTTCTGGAGAATTGATTTCACCTCCCTATTTGAAACTTAAGCCATGCCATTCGTCTGCGGGTGGTAAGGAGAAGCTACTCTGTGATCGATGCTGTATTGTTTCACTAGCTTTTTCACCTCCTTATTAATAAAATGGCTACCCCCATAAGAGATAAGAATACGAGGGATCCCGAACCGCGAAATGATGTGTTCCCTTAGGAACTTGCAAATGGTCTTGCTGTCTGCGGTTCGTGCAGGTATAGCCTCCACCCATCTGCTAACATAGTCTACAGCAAGAAGAATGTACTCAAAGCCGCTGCTAGAAGGGAACGGTCCCATAAAATCTATACCCCATGTGTCGAAGATCTCGTAGATAATAACAGGTCGCATATGCATTGCATCTCTGGCACTGACTGTCCCTACAACTCTCTGACAATCTGGACAACTCTTCACGAATGTGCAAGCATCTCTGGTAAGAGTCGGTCACCATAATCCGCTCTGTAGTACCTTCTGCCTTGTCCTCTTCCCTGAATGATGTCCTCCTGATTCTAGAGAATGACACAAAGTGAGGACAGTATTATATTACTCCTGAGGAATACATCGCCTGTAAACACAATCCGGTCCTTCACAAAAAAGAAGCGGATCCTCCCAATGGTAGTATCGTGCCTCGGAAACTAGTTTCTCAACTCTGTTCTTCGGCCAACCCCGAGGACTTTTCTGTGTGACCAGAAAGTTCACTATGTCTGCATACTACGGAAGTTCTGTAACCGCAAAGATGCTCTCGTCAGGAAATCTCTCTGCGATCTCTGGCGTGTACTCATCTGAAGGATGATCTGATTGTAATCGGGAGAGGTGATCAGCTACCACATTCTTTACTCCAGGTATATCCTTAATATCCAAATCAAATTCCTGAAGTAAAAGAATCCATCTAAGAAGGCATGCCTTGGCATCCTTCTTTTCCATTAAAAATCTGATAGATGAATGATCGGTGTATACGGTGATTTTCGAGCCAAGCAGATATGATCGAAACTTGTCTAGTGCAAACACTACTGCCAACATCTCCTTTTCTGTCACTGTGTAGTTTCTCTGAGCATCATCTAAGGTTTTGCTGGCATAGTGAATAGCTATGGGAAGTCCATTCCTCCTCTGCCCTAATACAACCCCGACCGCAAAATCTGATGCATCCGTCATGATCTCGAAGGGTAGAGACCAATCAGGTCGCTGTAGGACAGGAGCACTGATTATTTTCTCTTTCAATGTAAGGAAGGCATTAAGACATTTGTCATTTAAAATGAACTCGATGTCTTTGCCTAACAATTCAGTTAACGGTCGGGCAATCTTGGAGAAATCTTGGATAAATCGTCGGTAAAAGCCAACATGCCCCAGAAATGACCGTAACTGTTTGATGTTGGATGGTGGCTCGAGTTTCTTTATGACATCCACCTTGGCAGGGTCAACCTCCATGCCTCGCTGGGAGATGACGTGCCCCAATACGATCCCGTGAGTAACCATAAAATGGCTCTTTTCCCAGGACAGAACGAGATCTACCTCACAACACTTTTTCAGAACCTGGTCTAGGTGCGCTAAACAATCGTCAAAGGACTCACCATAGACCGAAAAATCATCCATAAAAACCTCTAGAAAATCACCGACCATGTCCGCAAAAATAGCAAGCATGCACCTCTGGAAGGTCGCAGGAGCGTTGCACAATCCAAAGGGCATCCGTCTAAAGGCATACGTGCCGAACGAACATGTAAAGGTGGTTTTCTCCTTGTCTTCAGGAGCAATTGATACTTGGTTGTATCCGGAGTAACCGTCAAGGAAACAGAAGTACCCCTTCCCTGCCAACCGTTCTATAACTTGGTCTATAAAAGGCAAAGGGAAGTGGTCCTTCTTTGTCGCGGTGTTCAGCTTTCTGTAATCAACACATACTCGCCACGACGTGGTTACTCTCTTTGGAATCTCCTCTCCACTCTCGTTTTTCACCATCTGAATTCCCGACTTCTTCGGGACAACATGTAATGGGCTAACCCATTCGGAGTTGGAGATGGGATAAATGAACTCTGCGTCGCACCATTTCGTAATCTCTTTCTTAATAACTTCTTGTAAAACCGGATTCATCCTACGCTGAAACTCTCTGGAGGGTTTGCTGCCATGATCGAGATAGATATGATGTGAACACAAAGCAGGATTTATCCCGCGGAGATCGGATACAGTCCACCCAATGGCCTTACGGTTTCTTTCTAGAATCTCCATCAGACGAGATTCTTGATCATTGGTTAAAGTTGAGCTGATAATGACCGGAAACCGTTGATGTGGACCCACAAGGAAGGCATATTTCATGTTTGGTGGCAAAGTTTTAAGTTCTGGCAAGGTAGTATCTGTATCTGCCGAAACATCATCTGTAATTGTTTGGGGATCTGTGCCGGTTGTGGATTTGTCGACATTCTGATTATCCACCATCTCTATGTGCTCTAGAGTCGGACTACAGAAGATGTTCAAGACATCATTCGACTCCTCAGAATGATCAGAAGAGAATAAGTCAGCTAGATAAAATTCTGAATCATCTGAGACAGAAGAATTGTGTAGAGTTTCTGATTCTAAAAGATCTGCATTGATTTCATTAGAAGTCTGATCCCTTTGCTCATCATCATCCAGACTAAAATATAAGGTCCCATCGGAAGAATTACCTCTTGAGGTCTCGGACCCGTCTTCTGTCAAATATTCTTGGGTCTCTACCTGATATCTTTCGAGGTCGTCAAGACGAACCTCATCCATGTAATCACAGGAGGCTAAAGAACTCAGAAAATCCGAAGATGCATCACTGAAGGTGTTTGATTCTCTCGCCATCTCTATATGTACCTTTTCGCCCTCGGCACGAAAAGATACCTTCCCTGTATCATAATCGAAGAGAGCCTTTGCGGTCTCTAGAAAAGGTCTCTCGAGAATGATCGGGGTAAGGTGTAACTGTGCAGGACAATTCATATCTAGGACCGTAAAGTCCACAGGAAATTGCAGACCCTGCACGGTTACGATAACGTTCCTAAGTATACCCTTAGGTCTCTTTACAGATCTATCAGCAAACTGAAGGATCGCGTGGGATTTGTAAAGAGGACCTAACTCGAGCTTCTCGAGTAAGGAAGCGGGTATCAGATTGATCGAGGAACCGTTATCTAATAGAGTGCGATCGAACTCGGCTTTTGCGATCTCGCATCTGACATAATGTGCACCTGAGTCTTTCTTCTTCTTTGGAAGCTTATTCTGTATCGCACAGGATGTAGCCTTAGTCAAAACATGCTTTTCTGTTCGAGATCTCTTTTTCCTACGCGTGGTGCATCTGTTCTTCAATTGATTCTCGAGCGTAGGAAATTGATCTAAGGCATCATGGAGAGAGATCTTCAGAAAGATGTGATCTTTGAGTAACTTTTCGATCTGTGGAGATTCAGGATTATTTTTGATCTTTTTCTTTCCTTTTCCAAATAAAGCATCGGGAAAAGGAATAAAGTCAGGATTCAGAAAATCCGAAGTTTTATTCAACTCAGAATCAACATTTACATCGAGAGTCTCAGAATAATCTACAAAACTCTCTAAAACAGGGGAAGAAATGTTTTTGTCCGGGCTCTCTGCCTGATCTGGCGTGATATCATCGTCTGAGTCGCCAGTATCCATATCTGATGAGTTGGCATTGCTCCCGTTTCTGGATTCTGCATACGGGTCCTCATCCTCTTGTGGTTTCTCCTCCTCGGCTTTTGGATCATGCTCGTGCTCCTCTGCTGCTGGTGCTTTACCGCGAGCCATTGGCTTCGAGTCGTCTGGAAAAGAAAAGCTCTCGTAAGCACTCAGTGATAGTTCAGCTGGAGATGATTTATTGAGACGAGAGTCTGTCTTAATTTTCTGGCCAGGAGGTGAGGGAGTCTGGGTCTGACTCGCCTCGAGATCTGATAGGACCGGCTCGGAAAGAGATTCATCCCGAGCCTGTGAAGACATACGTTCGACGGTGGACTGTTGAAAGCTCACAGAGTCTGAGCTGAAAAGCCGTCGAGACGTCATCTTCGATGTCAAGAGAAAAGTCGGGAGAGCATGTGTACGATTCAAGAGAGAGATAAATGCGAAAGCCGCGGAAACTCACGCCCCGCAAGCAAACACAAAGCAAACCCCGTTTTCACCAACTCAACCCTGATGAAGACCGTAAGAGTTCGGTCTTTTATCTTTTCGGTTTTAGGGTTGTAATTAGCAAACAAATTATTGCGATTTATCGTGTGCTGTGCGAGCTGATAGGTGCCCGATGTATCTCCCGCTATACTGTCCCGAGTCCTTACAATGAACCACTTGCTCTCAGCCAGTATGGTGGCAAGTACACGATCCGATTCCGGACCGCGTTACTTGAGGACGGAGCCTTACGCAGTGTCCTCTAAATCCCCCACTCTGCTAAGTAAACTCGGACCGTTGCCGGCTACCCGAGCGTATCCAATGAAAAGCAGTGATTCGGTGTATGAACTAAGTAGTATTTTGAAATATTTCAGGATATTTATTAAGTGTCGTCTCTCGCTCGCGCACTCTGAGAAATGTGCGGCGGTTACTCTCCCAAATCACTTGAGTCGATTTACGGTTTTTAGTCAGATAGATTTAGCAGTCCCGATTTTAGTTTTGCGATTTTTATGGGTTTTTTCAGACAACGTCTATTTTTTTCTTTTTATTTAGAAACCCTAGAGAAAGCACCTAGGTTGCAAGTCCTAGAACTAGCTACGCGACACAAGCAGATAGAGTAAAAAAAACCTAAACAAGCATCTATAAAAACCGCGGAAAACTGATGAGCGATAAAAGCCGCGGTGGGTGCCCTGATCCTCGGATACACGGTATCCGGCGAATCAGACCCCGAAGAAAATGGGGGGGGGGGTTTGTTTATTGTCTATTACAACTCTCTCCCTTTCTCTCTCTTTTATAAACAAAAGTGTACTAATTACTCTGCTCCTCTGCAGTCCACTCGTGAAGAAGAAGCCGACCTCTGCTCTTTCAACTGGCTCGGCTTCCGAAGAAGCCGGTTGATCCTGCAGGCCCTGCAAAGATGGTTAGCAAAGAAAAGCTGATCGAGAAAGCCGTGAAAACCGCGAAGTCGAGAAAGCCGTAAGAAAACAAAAGAGAAACTCGAAAAACAGAACACGAAAAAACCGTACGAAAAACCGTACGAAAAACGAAACAAAGAGAAGAGAAAAAAAT
This sequence comes from Ottelia alismoides, assembly GCA_037367405.1. Lineage (NCBI taxonomy): Eukaryota > Viridiplantae > Streptophyta > Magnoliopsida > Alismatales > Hydrocharitaceae > Ottelia > Ottelia alismoides. The sequence continues at coordinate 1,184,845 of JAZKJV010002939.1, forward strand.
AAAATCACGAAAAATGAAAAATCAAAAGAATCTAACACCTCCCCGGCAACGACGCCATTTTGATAAGGCTAAAAATCGTGTTTCGCGGCTTTCACTTTTTATTAAAGAAAGTAAGTAAACTGTCGGTTGTAGCAGAAAGCCGCGAAACAAGAAAAAATGATTCTTGAACCTATCAAACAATTACGGTTTTCCGAAGAAAAACCGTTCACTAAATATTTAACCAGGCAAGTGTTCCTGGGTCGAACTCAAGGAGGCAGAATAAATTCCCTAGATTCTTCTCTTCGTAATCTTATTTTAATTCTTCTCTAAGTCAAAACACTTTTTTATTGATTTTTTTATTTTTATGATTTTTATTAGATTTTATTCTTTTCAAATTTTTTATTTAATTTTCAAAAAGGGATATTTTTCAAGAGATTTATTTACTATATAATAGGCGGATAATATATAGGTGATACTATATAATAGGGTGAACGAGGTTCGAGCCGCAAACTCGAACTACACAAGAAAACAAAGCAAAACAAGGCGACTTTCGATAAAATCAAAACACATAGAAAACTCGTCAAAAAGCCGTGAAAACTTTATACTAAGTAGCTGGGGTAGTTGTGTAACTACCCTCAAGAAATCGTCGAAATCCGAGGTCACAAGAACAAGAAACAACCCCTACAGCCCAGGGGTATAAGCGTAAGAATAACTAATTAGAACTGTTTGCAAAATCGTCCTTGAGGACTGTTCTGTAGAAAAACTAAACAAATATTTACATTTAGGTCCCTGCGGAGGGACGTAAATGCAAATATGCAAAACTATGGAGGCGGGATGAAATTCTGGAAGTCGGCTAGACTTATTACGCAAATTTTCCACCGGTTCGATTTAGACGACCACGATTAGAACGTCTGGGCGTGGATCTGACGCTCCTCCTCTTGACACGTGTCAGCAGCCTGTATCCCCCCTGTTCTTGGGGTTGTTGAGAAGCTGGCGGATGGTTATTCTTCCCCGAATTATCCCGGCCGTCCGGCGATGTCTTTGGCGCACCTGCGGGGCCAGAGGGGTGGCTCCTCCACCCCTCGAGCTCGCCCGCGGTAGAGAAGTGGCAGACGACACTCCGAGCAGCGGTGGAATGGCGTCGAAGACGACGGTCTCAGATCTTCGGTGGTGAATCAGTCATGGCAGTCTATCTTTGGCGGCGATTCCTGAAGGCGATCAAGGGTTTCCAGTGGAGAATCAATGCCTCGCGATGGATTTGAATCTGCAAATAATACAATCGTATGCTCGATTCGTATTGAATCGGCCAACAAATGAGAGATCACAAGCTCCAAAGATGAGAAAAAACTTAGAGTTTCCAGCCAAAACAATCAGAGACGTGAAAAATGGCGATGAATGATGATCGATTTGGAAACAAATTGAGAATGAATCGCGATGGATTTCGAAAGGACGTCTAAGCCTAATGATTAATCTACCTAGATCACGGATTAGCGTTGCTAATCGATGCACGCAAACCGAGAAGAAAATTGAAATAAAATGGATGAAAAGGTCTGTGATATCAAGGTGTATTACCTGGAAAACGAGCTCGACGGTCGACCTTTGGCCGGAGCTGGACACGCGCTGGGCTGCGATGCAAGGTGGCGGACCTCCTTGGAACCTTCTCTGACGTTCCTTCTTCCTCGCGAACTCCTCCTTGGCGCTGTCACCGCCTCGATATGGCTGGAGCGAAGGTTGGAAGATGGGGAGTCGGTTAGCCTGGAGTTGGGGCTTCAGGGTTGTTGAAGAGTTGATGGTGAATGGCGACATTGGAGCCTATTTATAAGAGAAATGGCTTGGGCTCCAAGTCGAGATGGAGGGTGGCGATGGAGAGGGTTGTTGGAGGAAGAAATCGGAAGGCTTAGGTTGGCTGGAGTAGTTATAGGTTGCGCGGGAAAATTAGGTGAAGATGGCCGGTTAGTGCACAGTCTGGTTGAACTGCTTCTTGGGGAAGACGACCCAGGTGCTGACAAGTGTCAGCACCTGGTTTGTCCAGAGGTTTAAATTACTTATAAATTAAATCTAAATTAGTAATTTACATTATTTTAAATAGGTATAAATACAAGAAAGTTAAATAAATTAATTTTCTAAATTATGGTATAAATACTTTTAATAAATAATAAATATTATTTAAGATATAAATATTTTATTAATAAATATGTATTTATAAATAGGTTTTAGATTTTTTTATTTTAATAAATAATTAAGTAAAAATTAATTTTATATTTTCTTAATTATTAGGGTGTTAAATAAGACTTGTACGAATTTTTATAGATTTTTATGAATTAATTTACATATTTTAATGAATAGGGTTAATATCTACATAGGTCATTTATACCTAAGTTTTGGGGTTTTTGATTTTATAAAAATAATAAATAGTCTCAAAAAATTATGAAATAATTTATGGTTTAACTAAAAGGTCATGAAATAAATTAAAAATTATAAAATTAAGAAAATGATAAATAATGTGTGTTACAGAAAATAAATAGCCCAGAAACCCCTTTGTCTTTTGGTCCCAAAACCGACTTTTTGCAAACGGACTCCGAATTCGATGAAATCACCTTTATTAATTAGAGAATATTATTTTATGAACTTTAAAGGTGAGTAGAGTGAAATTGGAGTTCGTATGAAGAAGTTATGATGTTCGGAAGTTGAGATTTTGACAATTTGCAGGCTGGGTTTCTTGACATATATACAGGGTAATATTTTTAACTTATTTTTATATTTTTATATACATTTTTAAGAATAATTAGGAGAAGAGTTTGGTGAAAAATATGTTCATATGAAATAATTAAAATTCTTTGAAGTTTTGTATTATAATGAAGGGTGTATTTGTGTGTGTTAAATTATTTTTCTTTGGTTTTCTTTCCTTATCTCCCCCTACTTATTGGTTTGTCGACCAATCCATGCTGACTTGGTCTCGGGGGTTAGGTTATAAATATATCTTACAGCTATATTTATATTTAAGTCATATTGCATATATATATACATATATTCAATCTGCCTTTTCTTTATTTTTCCGGTTCTTTATTTATTTACATGATTTTAGTGGTTAAAAGTGAATATTTACACATGAATATTGTTTTGTTAAAATATGAGAATTAATGAATATTTACATGTACTTGTTAAGGGTTTTAAGACAAAATGCGACAGAAAAGTTAATGAATCATGGATTCATCACTGGTCTCTGTGGTTGCTCTCGCCCGGCTCTCATCTGCTTGAGCTCAAATGCTTCTTGGTCCTTGATCTGTCTCTGCAAGGTCTCCATGGAAGCTAGTAGTGTGTTGCTAATGGCAACCTGGTCCAATAAAAATACGGATCCTTGTGGCTTCTCATCAATTCATCCCTCGTTGCTGGCCATATCTCCAATCTCTGCAAAGGCAAAAGACCCTAGCTCAGGTGCTGTCAAGTGAACATATAGTTGTACTAGCCTATGATCTAGTACCTCATGTGTGGAAGATGGGTGGTCGAGGGGTAAAAGGGTGGAAGCGAATTCATGTTCAGAGAGTAGGTCTGAGCTCTTTGAAGCTGCCCTAGATGAATAGAGAGGAGTGCTGGAAAGCGATGTGGGGACTTACGAGGAGTGGATCTAAGATGCACACAAGATGAGAAATATAACTCCGAATTCACTACACAACACAAGCCAATGCTCCCAGGAGACTGGCTAGAGTTTTATGACTAGCTATTTCCAGCCAGTATGGGATGCAGACCATTTACCGGCTACACGATCTTACCCAATCTGCTAAGAAAGTCCGGATCGATTATCGACTACTTGGTGAAATCCTCACTAGAAAATATCCAATCAATAAAACCGGTAGTCTGAAGAGATTTCAAGCGTGGCTCTGTCCTAGTGTTAATTTGACTTGAATCCTAACCACTTGTTGGGCTGCTGATGTGGCTGATATGTTTCCTGACTTTTGATTAGCTGAGAGCTGTTGGGTCAGGATTGCTGACATGTTTGATCTGTGTCCTGCCATCTGATTGGCTGAGAGCTGCTGGGCCAGGATTGCTGACATGTCCGATACATGTCCTGTCTTCTGATTGGATGAGAGTTGTTGGGATGGATTGCTGAATACAGATGGTATTTTTTTGTTACAGTATAAAAAGGGCCCTAGAGCCATCATATACTGCAATCCTCATTCCGATCCTATTTCTCATCCCATATATGTACCTTCTCAGCACCCTTTGTATTACATTTTTTTCCAAATAGTGAAATCGATCGCCGCCGCCCAAGGACGTAGCCCATTTACGAGTGAACATTGTAAATCCTTGTGTTGTGTCTTGCTTGTTTGATCGTGTTTGTTTTTGTTTGCTTCCGCAATTCGCAACAAACTAGTATCAGAGCTTTAGGTTCCGTCAGGATCATCCAATAAGATGGCGTCACACAATCTGAAGATCGAGAAGTTCACAGGGAAGAATGGATTCAGTCTATGGCAGATCAAGATGCGCACCCTTCTGAAGCAGCAGGGCATCTGGGTACTGTTAGATCAAGAGCGGGCGAAGGCACTCGAGCCGTCCGAGTTGATGGTGCAGGAAGAGAAGGTGCACTCGACGATCATGCTGTGTTTGAAGGATGACATTATTGTGGAGGTTGCCGATGAGGATTCCGCAGGCGGTCTGTGGTTGAGACTCGAAAGTTTATACATGACTAAGTCTCTGACCAACAAGTTTCTATTGAAGCAACGTCTATTCTCTCTCCGCATGCAAGAAGGTACATCTCTTAAAGAACATCTAGATCGCTTAAATACATTGTTGATGGATTTAAGAAATATAGATGTTAAGACTGAAGATGAGGGTGCATCCTTGATTTTATTGGTTTCTCTTCCATTATCGTTTGAAAATTTTGTTCAATCGTTCATTGTGGGAAGAGAGTCAATAACCCTAGAGGAAGTTCACGCGAGTCTACAAACGCGTGAACTTCAGCATATAGCTACTGGGAAGCAGGACTCTAATACTGCAGGTTTGGTTATGACTCATGAGAAAAGTCATGCCAGTTCTAGATACACAAAGAAGGGAAAGAAGAAGTCCAAGTTGAAGAATCACAATGCTATGGACATCTGCAATTACTGCAAGGAACATGGACATTGGAAGAAGGACTGCCCGAAGAAGAAAGGGAAAGCTACGGTTGCTGCCGTAGCTCATGGAGGCGCAGATTCTAAAGATGATCTGGTTCTCACTGTCACGGATCAGAAGACGATGGATAATACCTGGATTCTTGATGCAGGTTGTTCCTACCATATGACTCCTAATGAAGATTTGTTCTGCACCTACAAGAAGATAGATGGCGAAAACGTCATCATAGGGAGTAGTACATTTTGCAAGATTGTAGGGATCAGCTCTGTGAAGATCAAGATGCATGATGGAGTCCTGAGGACTGTGATAGAAGTACGACATGTTCCTGATTTGAGGAAGTACCTGATATCCCTTGGAGTCTTGGACTCTAAAGGATATAGGTACAACACTAAAGGTGGAGTCAGGAAAGTTGCCAAAGCTGGGATTGTTGTCATCAAGGACAACAAGTAGAAGACCTTATATGTCTTGCAAGGGTCTAGAGTTCCTGGGAGTAAGTTCAAGTGTTGTTCGGACTTGCTCAATATTGGCAGTTGGCAGTAGCCCCAAGGAGGGGCTGGCGACAGCACGGTGAAGCTTGGCAAAGCTTCTCTGAGCAGAAATTTCAAGGTGAATATTGTTTATAATCTCTTGATTCCTATTATCTGAATTTCAAGTGGTGAATTATAGTAGTGGTCAATTCTGCTATATGAGAATTCAACCCCGGTGGAGTCTAGCAATGGTTAATTCTGCTAGTGGAGAATTCAACCCATGGAGGAGTATAGTAGTGGGTAATTCTACTATATGAGAATTCAACCCCGGTGGAGTCTAGTAGTGGTTAATTCTGTTAGTGGAGAATTCAACTCATGGTGGAGTAATAGTAGTGGTTCATTCTACTATATGAGGATTCAATTCAAGGTGGAGATTGTTAATTTGACTTGATCCTAACCACTTGTTGGGCTACTGATGTGGCCGATCTGTTTCCTGACTTCTGATTAGCTGAGAGCTGTTGGGTCAAGATTGCTGACATGTCTGATCTGTGTCCTTCCTTCTGATTGGCTGAGAGCTGCTGGGCTAGGATTGCTGACATGTCTGATACATGTCCTGTCTTCTGATTGGCTGAGAGCTGTTGGGATGGATTGCTGAATACAAATGGTATTCTTCTGTTGCAGTATAAAAAGGGCCCTAGAGCCATCAGATACCGCAATCCACATTCTGATCCTATTTCTCATCCCATATATGTACCTTCTCAGCACCCTCTGTATTACATTTTTTCCAAATAGTCAAACTGATTGCCGCCGCCCAAGGACGTAGCCCATTTACGGATGAACCTTGTAAATCCTTGTGTTTGTGTCTTGCTTGTTTGATCGTGTTTGTGTTTGTTTGCTTCCGTGATTCGCAACACCTAGCGTGTGGGTCTCTCTCTCGCTGCAGATAAATTAAACAAGGAGGGCGTAACTCTCCCCAAAACAAAGAGTTTTAAGTGAGGTTCAGTTTTAGGTCATGTTTCCTTTAACAGCCCCAATTTTTATTGGTTATCACTTTTTTATGTATTTTTTCTGAAAGAATACAATGTCTAACAAAATTTTCGATTTCCTTATTATTTAAGTCCAAGAAAACCAGGGGAGGAAGTCAGAAAAGGCAATGCGTGATCAAATACAATTATGCAATAGAAATGTGTACCTCGCTCCAGCACTCTACATGTAGGGTGATCTACACATAAATTAAAAGATAGAAATAAAACTACCTATATGATGCACGAGGAAATCATCCCTAAGATGAGCAACTTCTATTAGTGGGAAGAGATAGTAGTCAACTAGTCAGATAAAAGACTTGAATCTGTTCTTGGAAGTCACTCGGTGCCCACCACAATGGGTCCTGCTAGCGTTGTATTTGACTTCTCATGGCACATGGTCTCCTAATTAACTAAGTTAGCTTTTTATGTTTACTTTACTAAGTCCAATTACATTCTATAAGAACATATGGTATATTAAGATGTTTGGACCTAGCTAATTATGAGATCAAGCAAATAGAAATTCTAAATCTAAGGGCCAAATCCTCGGGAATCAAATAAAAAATAAATGCGATAAATCTCGGACAACCACGGTGAGGTCCTCCGAGTGCACCTGTACTCGGCGAAATAGACCCTGAATAACCAAGTGTCCAAGTATCCAAAAAAGTCTAAATTATTACAATAATAGTTTTGCAATAATAAAATCTATCTATCCACAATAATTGCCTCCTCTCCTCCTTTTGCTCCTCCTCAAATGTGGGTACCTCCAAAAGCGAAACGAGTCATCCTTGGGCAGTTCCCTGCAAAAAAAGTGAAACAAAAGATGTCAGAAAGCAGTTATAATGGATAGATACAAAAAAAAACAAAGGTTGAAATCAAACTACTAAGTTTTGCACCATGGAAAGGACATCAGTCTGATGACACGGTTTCATGATCGACTAAGATGGAATAAATACGATGTCATTGTCCCCAATCAACCAAACCGATCACAAGAAAATCAAACCACTGAAGGAATCAATCAATCAATCTATATAACGGCTTTGCTATTTTATTTACGTGGTATAGCGACCAGGATCTAACACAAGGAGCACGATTTAAAACTGAGTAGTCGTATTTCGGATGATAAAAGATATTTTTTGGTGGTTTTTAAATTTTTAAATTTTTAATTTTCAATAAAGTATAAACATGCACAAAGAAATAAGGGACACACAAAGCGCTCTTTTTGTATTTTTCAAATAGATAAAAAATGCTCAGAAATTTGCGAAAAAATATTTTTGTTTTTATAGGTTTTAAAATATTTTTGGTAATTTTTGTGGCTTTTTCAGATGTTTTTGTGATAATCTAAAAATAAAAAAGTGATAAAAATACTAAATAGTGCATATTTAGGAATAATTTGCAAATTTGAAATAATTTAAATGCTCAAAATTCCTTAATGGTAATTTTATGATAAAATACAAGTAAAAATCTACAAAGAAAACTGAAAATACTATTTTTGATTTTTCTTTAACTTTATAAAAATTTTATAAGATTTTAGATTTTTTATTTTTAGGTTTTTTAGAGGGTATTTTCAGAAGAAATTAATAGTGGAGATAAAACACAACAAAACACAACTAAAGAAAATTTTGTGGAATTTTTAAAAGGTTTTTCAAAATTCTATAATTTTCTAACATAAATAGGACACGTTTTAGAGGTTTTTGAATTTTTAACAATAGAAAATACATGCAAATCAACACAGGAAAATTACCATAAGTACTACACATTAGAATGAGCTATATAGAGTCAATTTAATATTTATTTCATTCAATGGAAGACAAGAAATTAAATATAGCTCATAGGGACCCAAATGTAATTAAGTTTTATGACCAAGAAAAAAAACAACTATTAAAACCTCAGGGTCGGCTATGCAAATAATCAAGAAACTCACACTCACATACACATGCACACTTAATACATAACGCACTAAGGTATATTTGCAATAATAAAACCTTTATTTAGGTGTACAAATTACATCAGAAAAATAAAAGAACAATATATGCATGTATATTTAAATAAGTTATAAATATATAAAATGAGTTTATACAACAATAAAATATAAAATACAAAATAAAAATAAAGTATACAAAACATAGGTCAATATATATATATATATATATATATAAATACACTTGTAATAAATTACACTATAAAAATAAATAAAAATCACAATAAAATACTACATAAATTACTAAAAAATTTTATGTTTTAACAAAAAATTAAAGAAACCATTTACCAATTTATTTTTAATTATCTTTGAATTTAAAAACTAGTTTGTCTTTTTACAGGTGGCGTGGTCCAATCAGGGCCCATCATCCGTTGACCTGGGTCAACTCCCTGACCCAGGTTGTAGGTATGTTAGACCAGTGTAGGACCCTGTCTTCCTCGATTTTATATTTTTTAATTGGTAAGTCCAAGGTCGAACTCAGGGAGGTAATTGTCTCCTTAGGTTAGTTTTTAGTCGATCTCGAAGCTAGGTTTTCAAAGAGACAGGTTTTTTATAGTTTTTACATGCAATAAATAAGGTAGATGCAATTGTGGCTAAGTTCAGAGGCTAAATTGCAAATTTCAACGAAATTGTGTCAAAACATCCTCAAACTTGTCTAGTATGTGATAAATGATTAGACTAGACTATTATTTTTTTTGGAATTTATAGACGCAAAATAAATATTCTATGATTAAACGAATGTAGATAATTACCTTTTCAAAAATCAATTATAATAAATATTAAATCTCCTTATTTTTAGGAAATAAAATTATTTTATATATATCACCAGGTAACATATTTCAGAAAAATCTTAAACCCTAAAAATGTTGAATTTAATACCTATTAAAAATTAATTAGTGAAATAAACAAAATATTTTTTCTAGAGCAAAATATGCATGTAAATGCAATTCTTTTTAGGCATAATGTTACTAATACTTAGTTCAAGGATCTATGAATTTTTGGCAATTTTTGAAGCTATGTTAATTATTTTTAAAGTTGTATGCATAGATCGGGTAAAACACACCACAAGAATTTTAGTTAATAAATAACTGTAGATGTTAAAAATATCCCAAGTATTCCATAATGTAAATAATTGATTGAATAACAAAGTGCAATTTCTAGAATAATAAAATTATGATAAATAAAGGTTCAAAATAAAGGGAGAACACAAGGTTGTCAATGTAGTACATAAAGTAAAATTGAATTAATAAACACACATAAGGACTTAAATGCAATTACCAATACAAGACGGGTGCGTATGAAATTTTCGTACATGTGCCACGTGCCACACACGTGTGTTCTTACTGGTAGCATCCTGCGAATGAATATCCAAAAGCTTAGGGGCACATGTGTAATTTTCCTCCTTTGCACGTGATAGTCACATGAAAGGGCCTTGATATAATTTTCGATTCTATTGGGGCATATGATGTTAAACTTCGATTGAGCATGTGCTACTAGGGAGGGTCTTCTTCTGGAGGCGGTCGAGGGTGTCTGGATGTGAGGCGGAGGGCGCACTATTGCCATGCCACAATTGGCGATGCCTGGAGGAGGCCAGCTCGCGGTAGCGGGAGGTCGTGATAGTGGGTGACACATGCCCAATGGTATGGCTTCTAGCGGAGGCACACGCAAGCCGCATCAGGTGGTTACGACGGTCTGCAGGTACGAAGGTGGAGATGCTCGTATCTATAATGATGGCTCAGCTGCGTTGTTCAACGGTGTCGATGGAGGCCAGGCACCGGCAGGAGGAGGGTAGTTGGCTGCTCTGCAGTTGATGGCGAACGGGTGGAGCGGGAACCTGAAGTACACCTGGACGTTGACGGTGAAGGTGATTGTTCCACAGCAGGGGAGTGCAGTGATGGAGGAGGTCTCTTGCAAGAACCTAGAGGGTGGATTTGGTTCCTAACATGCAGTTAGAAGTACGAAGATGATGCGGCGTTGAGCGGTGGTTAGAGGTGGTTATAGAGGTGAATAAGAAGGAAAAATGGGAAATGTGAAAAACAGAGAAAAGAAAATGGAAGAAGAATTGCCTAGGATTAGGAGTGGGGACTTCCCTCCTCCTTGTCTCCGCCTTGAGTCGCATGGCGTACGCAACGAATCTCGGGATGATCGCACCGGAGAAGATCGTTGCCCACGAAGGGAGGAGTTGTCACCACCCTTCCTTCAAGCCCCCCCTCTTCCTGGATAGGGCAGATGCTGGAGTTCGTCGACGATGATGGGCTTATATAGAGAGGGGCGTCTGAGATAAGGAGGATGAGGGGATAAGGGAGAGATTAGCGGCGAGGGTGGTTGTGCAATGGTCATTGGTGGAGGTGTCTAGATAAGGGGGTTGGAGGTTGCGGAATGGGTTTGGTCAACCGGGGAAGAAGACGCACGTGCTAGGCACATGCATAGGGGGCACGGGCAGAGCATGTGCATGATTTTTTTTTGTAAAAAAGAAATAAAAAGGAGTCAAAAAATGAGTGACACATGGTGTCTCTAGGAGCTGCCACATGTCAACTCTAGAAAAATTGAGAAATTAAATAGTAAAATAAATAAGAAAGAAATAACAAATGACCTCATATCGAAAATTGTTGACATGAATATTTCTCGTTTTAGTGAGATCTACAACTTTCATGAGGGGATCAAGAATATTTCTCGTCTCGATGAGATCTACAACTTTCATGAAGGGATCAAGAGCAAAAGAGGTGATCTGTGCAAAATGATATTTTTGGGGCACTCTATGTACACAAAATACATTGATTTTTGAGTTTTGTAATTTTTTATCATTTTTAATTACAAAAAATATAGAAAAATTATAATAAAATAAAGATACTATTCACACAATAATCTATATTTTAGATTTTTATTAAATAAGAAAATAGTGAAATGAAATAAAGTTGAAAAAGTGAGATAATTGTACAAACTCACAAGATGCACTCAGACTTGGTAAGTTTCTTTGATTTCAGTCTTTTTTTTAATTTCATTTTTTATGGATTTTGTTAAAACTTTCATCAAAAAATATAAATGAAAAAGAAATAAAAGAAAATGGGTTAATTATGTACATAAAATAACAGGTCAAAATCCGCTAAAATGCAAAATGCGCAAAAGAGGCCCAAAACCCAACTTTTACATATGAGCTCTGTTTTTACGAAATTGGTTTTGTTTTGAAGGTCTGAATATGTATTACTATAAAAGTGAGTAGACCTAAATCAGAAACCGTATGAGGGAGATAGGAGTATTTTAGTTTATCTATTCTGGAATTTGTGTTTTATCTTAGGGGCCAATTATTTATGTTAATAAATTTTTTTATATTTTCCCTTTAGAATTGTTAGTAATATGTACATAATGGAGGTGACGAGGTCAATTGGAGTTAATATGAATTAATAAAAAATGCATGAAGTTTTGTAGAAATATGAAGATGACTATGAATGCAATTATGAGTGCTAAATGCAAATATTAATTTTAAGTGCATGGATGATAGAAATGTAGAATAAATGATGAAATGCATCTAATTCCTCAAGAATGAAGCTCTATTTTCAACTTTTAGTACGATGAATCACAGATTCATCACCTGCTCCACTCCAATCCACTTGATCCTCAATGGATCAATATTTGTGTGTACCACCTCCATCACTCACCGGAGCACCTCTGCCCCTTCCATTTCCCCACCATTACACCCACTAACAAGTTGAGGCAATTTTCCCTTGACTCAGCTTCCTCTTTATGCATGTATATAGAGATAAAGTGCCAGCAGGAGGTGCTTTTGGATTCGAAGGAGGTCCCATGCCGCCTAAGCTTTTCAAAATGATTAGGACTCTTCTGATGCTTCCTGAAGCTTTTGGAGACCTCCTACATATGAAGACCAGTGAGGGGAGCGTTCTGAGCACTTGAACATCACCGGAGATGCACTGAGTCGGAGGGAATCAGCGATCGAAGTTCAACCCCACGATTATTCTTCCCTATTCTTAGCAAAGAGCAGCGACTGTTTGACATCCTTCTCGTGCCAGATTGAGCCACCACCGGTGGATCCCACATGTATCAACCGTTTATCTCATCTTTGGGATCTAATCTCCACTGCAGATCCACAAATTGTCATGGTGCCTTCAAATGCCAACGTGTGGCAAGTGAATGATCCTGGACCGCATGATGGATCACTTTAGTGTATATTTTACATCTTTTATCCCCTACTTTTGTCTATTTATATTTCAATTCTGCAAGTTTTTAAAGTAGTTAAACCTTTTGTTGGTTATTTTCTTAAGGAACGATGTACTTCTCGCTATTTGCATTTGGGTCCTGGCCACGTTACCTCATGTGTCGTCCCACGTGAGGTGGCAATTTTGCACATAAAGCTTGCGAGTTTTGTATTTTATCTTTAGGATGTAAAGTTTAAATATTATTGTAATTATTTGGGTTATTAGCATATTCACTCCTATCTTTATTTTTAATTACAAAAATACCCTTGCCAGTTCAATCATTTTTATGCTTGTTCTCAATTTATAAAAATATTATCCATCCTCCAAAAATTATGAAAATTAGGTTTAGGTGCCTGCTACCATACACATTCATGTTATAATGTTAGATTTTCACTTTAGGCATTTTCCCATTTATTAAAAAAAGAAAATAGCATTAAAAATCCTTATTCACAGTAAAAAACCATAAAAATAAACAACCTTTTTGAAAAATTCAAAAAAATTCTACATTGTTTATTTTACTATTTTTCAGCTTCAGAACAAAAACAACTAAAAATAAAAAATAAAAAGACTAAAAATTTAAATTCTTTAAAATCCTTTATAATAATATCGAAAATCTTAAAAATTCCAAAAATATTATTTTTATTTCTAAATTGGTTGTATATTTTTTATTATATATTAAAATTTATTTTGAGAAATTTTGATACTTTTTTCCTTTTTTTAATCTTCAAATCAATTCGACATATTTTTTTAATCAATATATTAGAATATTTTTAACTTTACAATATATAAATTAACAAAAATATCTAAAAAATAAAAATAGTAAAAACAATATATACAAAAACATTTTATTCTTTAATTTTTGGTTATTTTTGGTTATATTTACAATTATATTACCTTGTATTGTATATTTATTCCTATATTATATATTAAAAAGAAAAAGGAAATAAAAAATCACAAAATATAAAAAACATAAAAAATAATAATAATGATATAAAAATAAAAATATATAAAAGTAAAAACAAAAAAACAATAAAAAGATAAGAGAGAAGAATAAATTTTGTATTTATTTTCCTAATCTGTCACGTATGCTCCATGTGTTCGACACTCTAAACATACTTATCTATACGCACAATTGTAGAGTTAGAATAAATTTGAACTCCAAATTTTTTTATTTGCATTGCTATATTTCAAATGTGGGTTAATTGTTGAATTTAGCGGTTTTCTTGAGCGATCAACTCAACGACCGTTGATCCATCTTATGGATTGACACGACCCTCTTGTAAAGTCATTATTTCAAGAATGTTCTCCAAGAAGACTACAAACATTTTCAAAATAAATCAAATACAATTAACAAAAGAGACAATGAAATTTACAAAAAATATTGCTCTTTACAAACATTGCTTCTACAGAATTTGGATGAAAACGAGATTTAGCATGTACTACGATGTTTATTTTTCTAATTTGAGAGCTAAAAAGTACTACTCATATTTAAACCCCCCTAAAATAATTTGCATATGACGTGTAGCATATATAATGCATTCGAAATTTACCCCATCTGAATATTAAGAAATATAGTTGCAACAAAAATCCCATAACTGTACGAATATTTTCCACATGTACATCAATTAATTATGCCATTAAAAGTAACTTATATTTTGGAAACACAACTACACAAAATAAACCAATTTTTGTCGAGTTTGAGTTTTTATCCATACACCAGTGGTTATAATTTTTATAATTTACAATTCATGATTGTAAAACATATCAATCTTTTATAAATTGATAACAAATATTTTAAAAAGCTAGCATTTATTCCATCGTATATTTATAGAAAATACAATGCATACTTCTCGAGTTGACCTAAATATAGAATGTTTAATGATGTGAATTTTACTAAATAAGCATTAATTTAATCTCTCTCCTATTTTAGGAAGCTTTGTTACACAAAAAACACCAACTATATCATGATGGTTTTACTCTCCAACGCACATTTATCATCGAATGGCTGAAATTGGCACCTTTTCAAAATCAAGGAAAAGTGCCACCTCAATTGAAGTGCTACACACACGCACATGCACATGCACACACACGCACCTGCACACACCCACGCACGCACGGCCACACGGATGCACGTGCACGCGCACACGTACATGCCCGCACATACGCACACGCGCGCGCACTCACCACGCACGCACACACACGTACGTACGCATGCCTGCACACACACTCACACACTCACACACACATGGCTCAATGGATGTCAATTGGGGGCATCATATATTTTATCGCTATATCCCTCTAATATGTCATTCCAATTTCATCAGAAACAAAGACTTCTATACCCTTCATCTAGAACATGTTGATTGCATTAATTCTAAGAATGTTAAAATTACATGTTCTGGATGGAAGGCATATGAGTCCTAACAAAATTAGAATGAAATATTAGAGGGAAATGGTGAAAAAATGCTAGAAAATGGGGTGGGGCCATTTTTTCCATATATATAGGGTTAGATGGGGTTGCCCCTAGGGGCAGCCAATGGGCTGCTCCCCGACCATTATTATGCAATTTTTTGTATTTTTTGAAAAATATCATAATGTATATTCATCTATATATCCCTCCAATATGTCATTCAAATTTCACCATAAATTGAGACTCCTATGCCCTCCATCTAGATTGTGTTGATTATAGTAATGTTTAGACCGCTAAAATTACCTAATCAAGATGTAGGGCATATGAGTCTCTGTTCTAGATGTAGGGCATGGAGTCTCCTATATCCTTCATCTAGACTGTTAAAATTACCTAATCTAGATGTAAGGCATGGGTATTCTCATTGGGACAACCCCATTTAAAAAAAATTGTTTTTGAAAAGTGATTCGGAGAGCTTGATGGGACTGCCCCGCACCATTTTTCCGTAATTTTTTTATTTTTTTTAAATATCACCATGTATATTCACACACACAGATATATATATATATATATATCCCTTAACCACTCAAATTATATCACAAACAGAAACTCCTATGCCTTACATCTAGAACATGTTTCTGCATGCTTGCCTCATGTCAACCACTATCGTAATCAGCTTCCCAACCTTTTCATAAACCACCCATCTAATCTAATTTAGGTTTGATTCGATTTTCAAGAGTTATGAAAAGATGCAGAATGTCAGAGCGTTGTTCAGTTCTCCCCATGATCTTTGGGTTCACCTCCTCCACCTGCAATAAGTAGACGAAAACATGATGACATGCCATAACTCCATGTGATTTCAGCCACAGCAGCATGCTTGTGGCATGAACTCATGTGCTAATCAATCATCCATCACCAAAACCAACCATTTCTGATCTTGATCTTCTGAGATGTAGTATTCCTGAATTCTGTAACAAAAAATTTCTGCTCATGTTTGTTTTACCTAGGGGTCGATGTTCATGGTTAATAGGTTTTACATGTACTCACTTCAATACCTTCGCATCAACCCTAAACCATGATCTCCTTCCAAATTTTACTAGTCTATTGTTCATTAGTGGGAAAAGAGAAGCATGTGATGACTGATGAGGGATGATGACCTCACTAATGCCTTGGAACATCCCATGAGAACATTAGATTGTGATTACCAGATGGGATATTAATATTATGATTGGGTTTCCATGATGATTAATGCTGCCATTGCTTTACTGAACATGTCATATGCAGCAAGCCTGATGACACCTTTCATTAATCTCCCTGTATAAACATGATGTCGTCTGGGTATTATTAGTACATAATCTTTTCTTACTCTCTTCCTCTAATAAAGTTAGCCAAACCCTAGAGCCTGCATGTCCGTATTGCTGCATTTGCACTTTTTAAGGGAACGACATATGTGCTAAACCTCTAATGACCCCTAATGCATTATTTAGCCTCCAGCTTGTAAGTGCTTTTGACTCCAGCAATGACCCTTAATGGCTTACATAAGTCATCATTTAGTGCAAAATGCTCATTGTTTCAGCCCGTGTGCTTTTAACTCAATTTGTGAAACATATGGATTACTTACTATACATAGGGAATCACCCAAATGTTTTAGTTTAAATTGTTAAGTAGAGTTTCCACAACTCTAACTAACAAACTTTCTCGATGCTTTTAACCTTTATTCTTAAGATCAAATTATATTGTGTTGGTGAAGATGTTTATGTTCATTGATATTTAGGATGATAATTTATCAATGATCCATTTGGTAACATGCATTCAACAATTCGAATGAGGTCTCCATCACATACAAAGGTATGACACATGTGCATTTATATCATTGATATTATATCTCATTTTATAAAATTCAATGTTTCCTCTTGTATTATATAGTTAAAATGATATCTCACATGTGCATACAAAAGAAAATGACCAACTCAATCAAGAGAATGTAAATATCTTTTTTAGTAGAATTAATCTTCTAAAGGTCAATCCCATGGTCTAACTATTTATTCATATTAGTATCTTCATTTAAATAGCTCGACTGATTAAGTGTTTTATAGTTGACATCTAGATTTCTTAGGATCATAGTAGATGATTGCAATTTTTTATTATTGGGACATGTTATCATTTTTCTTGTTATTGGACATATGTATTTATGTAATAGCACCTATGTTACAATTTTCTTATTTTCAGAACATAAATATAATGATAGAGGAATGCTTACAGGAAACTAGAATTCTGATAAGAATTTTAAGTGATGATGCATCCTTAAGATTTTTTCTTATGTTAACATTCATTAGATTGATATTAAGTGTCATTTTTGCAGTTTTCAAATAAGGTAATTTGAAGCTTTTGATCATATATTTTTAAATTGGTAGATTTTAGAGGATCACAGTTCGTTAGAAGATCAAATATTTTATTTAGCAAAACATATATCCCGTGGGAGGATGATAGAGAAGAAGGTGGGGAATGCAAAAACAAATGGGTTTGTCTTGAACTCTCTGTCACTATTTTGGGATGATATGATTCTGACCCTTCAACCATATGGAATCCAAAGTATACCTTCCCATCAACTAGACAAGGTGGTTATTATGATAGGGTGATAACATGCATCGGGTTTTGGGATATGGAGACTATTTCTTCCAGTTGAAAACATCATATTAATTATGTTATCTTTGTTATCGGATTTTTTAGTTTGTTTCGTTATTGCTTCAACATCTCCATCGAAAAACAAAAAAGTTTGCACTGGAATGTCGATTAATCCTTGTTGATTTAGAAAATGCAGTTTGATGAACTATATATAGCGTGGCCAATCTGACAGATTTGTTACTAATTTGACATAAACAAAACTTGAATTCACACGTGGAACACATTGAAATATAACATGTAGCAGATATTTTTTCAAATCCATTATTTCTTAGGGTGACAAAACAATGCCACAGATTTGCTGTTACAATGAGCTAAGGTAACAGATTATTTGTTGTGTAAACTTCTAGCGACAAAATCTATAATGAAAGTAATTTGGCGATGGAATTATTCATTTCTGTGTGAGAGGAGATCCCGAGGGAACATCCTCGGAGGTAACGATGAATAGCCCCCTCTTGGTGTTGGTTTCACTCGATTCTCAATCCTATATACCCGAATATTTTTAGAGCATTAGTTATCTTTATCCATGAATCTTAAATTATAAATATATTCTTTTCATCTTTGTTGTTGGTATCGCATGTTTTCCATGCCTATATGTTTGATGGCTCATAGAATCATAGGCTTCTTATGACATGTTCTTCGAAAAGTTGTAAATGGCGTGATTGTTAATTCTGTTCAATTTTAAACCATCATTATTTACCTTTGAAGATAATTAAATTTATAATATAAAGTAATGAACAATCACAACCAAATCTATTAGAGTTTTCCTTGTCATTTTATTTATCCATTAACTTTTATATCATTCGACCATGAATAATGCATTGCATATAAATGTCTGTACTGTTGTGCATAGCTTTAAGGTTGTAGGATTTTTTTATGTTGATTTACCATTGCTAAATGGGTAATAATGGCAATAGCAATTACCATGAAATGATAAGGGAGATTGGAGGTTATTGTGGAGACAAGAACGACAACGACCATCTCTGACATGTGTAAACCATTACATGGAGAGGTGAAGATTTTTTGTTAGTTGCAATAGTAAGGAATAATTAGGAGGAGTCAAGAATTCATAATTTCAATAGGGTTTGAATTTTCACCAATGAAACATGGATATGCGAAGGTGCTTTTAATAACTGCTCATTGATCTGTATCTGATTCGAAACAACCAGTGCACAATACTCACACAAAAAGAAATAATATATGGCCGGCTACGATTTGCATAGCCCCCAAAATTTATATCCATTCTTATTTAAATTTTGAAATAAATTTAAACACATCTAAGGGTCATTGATGTTCACATGGTTTGAAAATGAAACGTCATATAATTGTTATTGCATTGTATTACGACACAGACATCACCACGACTCGTATTAATGAATCTATGATATGTGCTGTAGTTCGCCTAAGATGCATGTAACATCAACATTTTTATTGTGATATGCATGCACTGAGTAGATATGCACATTTATGTAACATCAATATTGTTGCATGCATTTCCTGTTTTAAAACAAAGGGATCCATAAAAGTATGATTTATACCCATTGGTATTCTCTTAATCAATATCCTATATAATTTAGCAATATGAGACTACGCATTTTTCTTGCAAGCTTATCTTGACATAGGGTTACTACTGATAGGAAATGTTTTGTTCATAATGCACGTACAAAGGTGACCTCGAACTTTCTTATGTGATGGTGGTCGCGGATCTTTGATCGGAGCTACTTCTCCGACGTCGACAGTGGTCCTCCGACGACTAAACTAACCAAGGTGGTGGTGCTCCAATAATAGGGAAGGATGGTGGTGGTTAGGACATTGAGAGAGTAGCCTATCACCTTCTATTTATAGGAAGAGAGGTGAATTTAGATCCAATTTCGAACCCGGTTCGGATCCATATATGGATCTTTACCATCCATCTTAAAACATCGTTATCTTGAGTTAGGAATGTCGGAATTCGACGTTCTTGAGCTCGTTAGAAAGATCTCGACGAGATCTACGAAAAGGCATGATTATTTGAATTTTTGGATGTCAAAATACTCCAGATTTTAGGAAAAAGAAAATGCAAGGTTTCACATCATAAAAATCTTAAAGGAAGTCTCGTCCTCGAGGCGTAGGATTTAACATATATGTTTCTGGTTGTGACATAAATTCAAGCATAAAAATATTAAAGAGTACGAAACTCATAAAAATCTTAAAGAAGATTAAAATATGATTTCATGATCATACCTTCAAAAGATAAGGGTATTTCTGTTGCACATCTGCCTCAGGCTCCCATGTGGCTTCTTCAACGTTCTGACTTTGCCACAATATCTTAACCAAAGGGATGTTTTTCCATCGCAACTTCTTGACTGCCTGATCTAAAATCTGTACAAGTGCCTCAGGGAAAGACAAATTTGATTCAACCACGAGGTCCTCATAGCTATTTATATGCCGAGGGTCTCGAATATACTTTTGAAGGTTTGACACATGGAACACATCATGCACGCTTTCCAAGTGAGGGGGAAGTGCTACTCGGTATGCTACCTTCCCAATCTGGGACAAAATCTCGAAAGGGCCAACAAACCGTGGTGCTAGCTTACCCTTGACACCAAACCTTTGAATACCCTTCATTTGAGATACCTTCAAGAATACGAAATCTCCGACCTCAAAATTTAGGTCACGGTGCCTCTGATTAGCATAACTCTTCTGACGGCTCTGTGTAGTCAATAATTTCTTCTTATCTGTTACTATGGCTCTTGTTGTATCCTCAATTATCTGAGTGGAATAAATGTTTTTATCGCTCACTTCCTACCAACACAACGGAGTGGTGCATCTTCGTCCATACAATGCCTCGAAAGGTTCCATGCCAATACTAGCATGGTAGCTATTATTATAAGTAAGCTCCACTAAAGGAAGGTGATCCTTCCAAGATCATTGCCCCTCAATGGCACGTGCTCGGAGTAGATCCTCAAGAGTCTGAATTGTCCTCTCTGATTGTCCATCCGTTTATGGATGATATGCTGAACTAAGACACAGTTTAGTTTTTAGGGCCTTCATGAATTCTCCCCAATAATGTGATGTGAAAGGAGAGTCCATATCAGATACAACCTCCTTGGGAATCCCATGCAAACGAATAACATGTTGAGTATATAGTTTGGCCAGATCCACCGGAGTGCAGGTCATGTTCACAGGAATAAAATGTGCAGACTTAGTCAACCGGTCCACAATAACCCAAATAACATCATATCCACCTACTGTACGAGGTAAGGATGTCACGAAGTCCATAGAGATACTCTCTCATTTTCACAACAGAATAGGAAGTGACTGTAACAAGACAGGATGATGCTTGTACTCTGCCTTCACCAATTGACACGTAAGGCAACAACTAACATGTTCTGCAACATCTCTCTTCATCCCCTCCCACCAGAAGTGCTGACAGAGGTCTCTATACATCTTGGTACTTCCTGGATGGATAGATAATCTAGAACAGTGAGCCTCATCTAGGATGTCTCTCCTTAACTCATCATCATCAGGGATACAAGCACGGTCTCCCTTCCATAAAATGGATTCACATATTCTGAATCCATCAAACTCCTCCTTCAGGCATCGATGGAATAAGTTTTGTAATTTCTGGTCTATTTGCTGACTATGCACAATCATGTCCCATAATCCACTATACTTGACAGACACAATTACAACATCTGTAGTACTATCAAATGGGTGCCACTCACTGAGTGCCGTGAGCATATCCCATGTCTGTAGCCATGTTGTGGTACCCTCGGTATCTATTCTCCTACTCAAAGCATCCGCTACTACATTCCCCTTACTCGGATGGTAAGAGATAGTGCAGTCGTAATCCTTCAACAGTTCCATCCATCGTCTTTGCCTCATATTCAAATCTCGCTGGTCAAATATATATTTGAGACTCTTGTGATCTGTGAAAATCTCAAATGTGACCCCATATAAATAGTGACGCCATATCTTCAACGTGAAGACTATAGTTGCCAACTCCAAGTCATGAGTGGGGTAGTTCCGTTCATGGTTCTTTAGTTGTCGTGATGCATATGCCACGACATGCCCACGTTGCATCAACACTACTCCTAAACCCTCCTTCGATGCATCAATATACACCGTAAAATCTAAAGTGCCTAAAGGAAGAGTGAGGATCAGAGCACCCGTCAATCTCTCCTTCAATGTGCGAAAACTCAGATCACACTTGTTGCTCCAAATGAAGGGGACATCTTTCTATGTTAGTCGAGTAAATGGTAGGGCTAGTTGTGAGAAGCCCCTAACAAAATGTCCATAGTAACAGACGAGGCCTAAGAAACTGCGTATCTCTATAACTGTCTTGGGCCGCTCCCAGAACATTACTGCCTCTATCTTGGCTGGACCAACTTCCACATCTGCTCCCAAAATTACATGACCAAGGAAAGCTACCTTGTTAAGCCATAACTCACACTTACTGTGTTTTGCATACAACTTGTGTTCTCTGAGTGTCTCAAGAATAGTATGAAGATGTTGCTCATGCTCATGGTCATCACGTGAGTAGATCAAGATATCATCAATGAACACCACCACAAAACGATCCAAGTATGGACGGAAGATTCTGTTCATCATGTCCAGGAACGCGACTGGTGCATTCGTGATTCCAAACGGCACGACAACAAACTCATAGTGATCGTATATGGTGCGAAAAGTAGATTTAAGCACATCTGTGTCCTTAATTCTCAATTGATGATAACTTGATCGTAGGTCAATCTTTGAGAATACCGCTATACCTTGCAACTAATCTAAAAGATCATCTATTCGTGGAAGTGGATAACAGTTCTTTACCGTTCTTTTATTCAATTACCTGCAGTCGATGCTCAAACGCATAGATTCATCCTTCTTTACGAAGAGGACCATTGCTCCCCAAGGGGATGTACTGGGGCAGATAAATCTCTTTTCCAACAACTCTTGCAGTTGTACTTTGAGCTCCCTGAGTTCGGTTGGTGCCATTCGGTATGGGGGAATGGAGATTGATTGCGTGTCGGGTATCAAAGTAATCTCGAACTCGATCTCCCTCTCTGGTGGTAGTCCAAGTAATTCCTCTGGAAATACAACAGGAAAATCTCGTACAATTTTGACATCTTCAATCATACGATCTTCGACGGGTAACTCCATAACATAGGCGAGAAAGCCTAGGCAACCCTGATCGAGCATGTGTTGGGCCTTCAATACCGATACATACAAGACCTCACTATCTGAGGTACGTCCATCAAACTGAAAGGTAGATATGCTTGGGAGATGGAACACTATCGTCTTCTCGAAGCAATCAAGGCATGTGTGATATTGCTCGAGCCAATACATACCTAAAATGACATCAAAATCTTCTAACTGAATGAGTAAAAGACATGCGTGAATTAGGTGCCCGCTGATCTGCACTGCTACATTATGCACTTCTTGTCGCACTATGAATAATTGGCCCCCCTGGGACCTAGATGTAGTAAGGAGATGAAACACAGATTGGCTCTTTATCTAACTTGGGCACTAATAGATGTCCTAGAAAAGAGTGTGTAGCTCTCGAATCAAATAAAGCATGTAAGGATATACCATGCACTGAAATCATACCTCGCACTACATCTCCTAAGGTGCGGGACTGGCCCTGTGTGATTGCATTCAATTGTCCCTGCGGGTGTGATGGGGCATTAGAACCTGCAACATTGAAGGTTGGTCGTGGTGGAGGACGTTGAAAGCCTTGACCTCCAAGATGAGAAGCTGAGCCATGTGATTGTGCGGGTGAGAAAGTTGGTCGTACACTTGGTTGATGACTGCCTGAGCAGCTGGCAAATAAGGGACACTTGGCCTTGAAATGGCCCGGCTATTGACAGTGGAAACACCTACGATCTCCTAGCTGAGAAAAGGAGCCTCCCGAGACAAGGCTAGCACCTCCTATCTTACGACTCTATGAGTGTGTCGAAGAGCAGAAGGGAGTAGTATCGCGACCCACCAAGCCCTGCCTCAAAGTAGGTGTAGGGGCAAATCTGCTAATGGTAGGAGTGGTAGCCACTAGGTGGAAACGACGCTCTCTATGAGCTATGTAGAAATCTTAGTGAGCAGATCTCCCAGATTGAGGTGGTTGGAAATGTGATGGACTCCCCTGAAGCCGACTCTGAGTTGCCTCCATCTTGGTAGCTTTAGCAACTACCTCCTTGATGGAAGTGAAATCAAATGCAGATAGCTGGTGTTGTACATCGTCACGCAGTCCCTGGATAAACTTCTGTAAAATTCTCCTCAAGAAAAGCAGTAGTCTCTGGTGAGTGGTGGGAGAGTTCAATGTAACGAATGAGGTATTCTTGGGCCGTCATTGACCCCTGCTTCAGCTCAGCAAACAACCTCATCTGATCCTCAACCCAATGATCAGGATAGAATTGACTACGAAACTCGTCAAGAAAAATTTCCCACATTATGATCCTCGAGATGTTCCTTGATGACGTACCACTGACACTCAGATAACCTGTTAGTGAAAAATCTACAAATGTAATCCAAGACTCTTCAGGAGAATGAATCATCCTCAATACTTTAGATACGTGATCCAGCCATATCTCAGCCTCACCTGGCATGCCGGTGCCAAAGAATTGTGGCACCTTAGATCTCTGATATGTTGCATAAGTCGTCTGAAGTTTTTGCAGCATCTCTAGGTCATCTGATCCTTCCGGGTCCAGAGACACCGAAGGGTGAACATCGTTCTCCTCCTCACAAGAGGGATGGTATGAGGAGTCATCCTGCTGAAGGAGCCTTTTCTCCAATACCTCCCAACGTTGTTGTATACCCTGTACGACCTGAACTAGTAAGGCCAACTAATGTGCAATATCAGGGTCAATACGAGACGGCATGATTCCCTGCGAGAATCATTATATTAGAAATTATTTCCATGGTTAGAGAGACAACAAACATTTTAAATAGGACTTGAATTATTTTCCTTAACTAATGACAAAGTCAGAAGACTTTGTCGCTGTATTTATATTTCAAATACTGTTAACAATTCTAATATGCAAAAGAGAATGGAGTATCGGGCTCTGATACCATCTGTGACGTCCTGCCCCTCCAGCTATCGAGATCGATGAGATCGGAGCGTCGGAACTACGGTCCATCTACGCCCATGATCTATGATACTCAGCAAACCATCTTATGCATATTATATTAACATTTGAAATATAAATAACAACAATAGAATAATATGAAATGGAAAGTAAAATGCAACATCCATTCTCATCAATACTCATCAAGTCCATGTCCATGATATGAGATACATCAGATCATCTCAAATTTTGTAGAAAAAGCTCTCCACATATCTCACTACAATGTCTCTCAATATTAAATAAAATAAAGCAGAAGTAAATAAATTACTCTAAGTAGGGTGCACCCTGTCTGATGCAAGTATGACGAAGAAAAGTCTGATCTCCTCAAAAGCCGCTACTGTTGCAGCTGCTGCTCAGCTACACCTGTTGGATTCACACAAGGGTAACGTTATGAGCAATTGCCCAATAATGAGACAAATACTACAATAACTCAGGTAGGAGGAAGCAAAGGATGTATGCTCAACTCTATCTAAAAACGTAAGCATAAATGGTAGAAAACGAGAAAGCCACCCAGTTATTCTGATTCACCTTGGATCATACATCAACTAATTTTTATTTATTGATTTAATAATCATTAAGTACTACTACAATGGTCCTGACATTTCTACAAGTTGGTTATGGTCCATAATGGTATACAACTACAATTTCCAGTATCTGATCATTAATCATTACTCGTATTATTTTAGCACATGCAAGTACGCGGCTCGCAGGCCTCCACTACGACGGAAGTTGCTATCCATCTTGAGTAAACCCTAAAGAACCTCTTTTCAATCATAAAAGAAATAAATCATAACCCCATTCTCCAACTTCAAGCCACATCCCGGAACACCTCTTACAATACTAATACTCGAAGTAAAATTCGACGCGGTCACGTCAAATTTTAATTCGAGTCTTAATATCATGTATAAGTGCGAAACCAAGAACGCCAACCGCACCACCTGCCCACTCCGTCAAATGACTCTGGATGTAACTGGGCTGCTAGGTGCAACGCGTCACCCATCCCGTCCGTTGGGGTCGTGACCTTCATGGCATCTACCCGGTACCCAAGGGTGCATGTCCAATCCCTTGAGTCACCTAACTCCAGCTACCCGATCACTGTGAATATCACCCATAAAACAATGAACGACATAATCATAATTTGAGATTTTGACGTATTGTGAATCTAGTCAATTGTCATCGCCGTAAGATGTTACGAGGAGATCACCTGAAACCTTTACTATTGTTATTCATTTAAGTTGTACCGTTAGTTACTCTCGTATAAGGAAGCATCACAATTTCCCGTATGTTCCTCATTTAATGAGGAATGATATTTAAAACTTTCTGACATGCATTTATAAATATTTATCTAAAGAAAACACTCCATATTTTTACTTGGGTGGGAGATGAAATGTGATAGACAAGTATTTAATGTCTGTATCCCGATCATTGGCCTTTTATTGTAATATTAACTTACACAATCAGTTTATATGGATCATGCATGAACAAAACATTTCCTATCATTAGTAACCCTATGTCAAGATAAGCTTGCAAGAAAAATACGTAGTCTCATATTGCTAAATTATATAGGATATTGATTAAGAGAATACCAATAGGTATAAATCACATTTTTATGGATCCCTTTGTTTTAAAACAGGAAATGCATGCAACAATATTGATGTACATAAATGTGCATATCTACTCAATGCATGCATATAGCAATAAAAATGTTGACGTTACATGCATCTTAGGCGAACTGCAGCACATATCATAGATTCATTAATACGAGTCATGGTGATGTCTGTGTCGTAATACAATGCAATAGTAGTTATATGGTGTTTCATTTTCAAACCATGTGAACATCAACGACCCTTAGATGTGTATAAATTTATTTCGGAATTTAAATCAGAATGGATATAAATTTTGGGGGCTATGGAAATCGTAGCCGGTAATATATTATTTCTTTTTGTGTGAGTATTGTACACTGATTGTTTCGAATCAGATACAGATCAACGGGCAGCTATTAAAAGCACCTTCGCATATCCCTGTTTCATTGATGAAAATTCAAACCATATTAAAATTATGAATTCTTGACTTCTCCTAATTATTTCTTATTATTGCAACTAACAAAAATCTTCACCTCTCCGTGCAATGGTTTCCACATATCAGAGATGGCCATTGCCATTCTTGTCTCCACAATAACGTCCAGCCTCCCTAATCATTTCATGGTAATTGCTATTACCATTATTACCCATTTAGCATTGTTCAATCCACATAGAAAAATCCTACAACCTTAAATCTATGCACAACGGTATAGACATTTATATGCAATGCATTATTCATGGCCGAATAATATAAAAGTTAATGGATAAAAAATGACAATTAAAACTCTAATCGATTTGGTTGTGATTGTTCATTCCTTTATATTAGAAATTTATATTATTTTCGAAGGTAAATAATGATGGATTAAAATTGAACAGAATTAACAATCACGCCATTTATAACTTTTCGAAGAACATGTCATAAGAAGCCTATGATTCTATGAGCCATCAAACATATAGGCATGGAAAACATGCGATACCAACAACAAAGATGAAAAGAATATATTTATAATTTAAGTTTCATGGAACTAAGGCTCTAAAAATATTAGGCTATAGGATTGAGAATCGAGCAAGAGGGGGCTATTCATCGTTACCTTCGAGGATGTTCCCTCGGGATCTCCTCTCACACGGAAATGATATTTCCGTCACTCGATCGGAATGTGAATGCGCGTACGAAGGTGACCTCGAGCTTTCCTACATGATGGTGGTCGCGGATCTTTGATCGGAGCTCCTTGTCTGACGTCGACAGCGACCCTCCGACGACTAAACTATCCAAGGTGATGGTGCTCCAATGAGAGGGAAGGATGGTGGTGGCTAGGGCTTTGAGAGAGTAGCCTATCACCTTCTATTTATAGGAAGAGAGGTGAATTTAGATCCAATTTCGGACCCGATTCGGATCCATATATGGATCTTGACCATCCATCTTAAAACATCGTTATCTTGAGCTAGGAATGTCGGAATTCGATGTTCTTGGGATCGTTTAAAAGATCTCAACGAGATCTACGAAAAGGCATGATTATTTGATTTTTTTAGATGTCAAAATACTCCAGATTTTAGGAAAAATAAAATGCAGGGTTCAGAGGATGTTTACCCTTCAGATCCTTCATTCCATTATAGTGGTAGAGACTGGTCCTTGTCCCAAGTTGATGTGAAGAATGCATTTCGAAATGAAGATCTGAAGGAGGAAATATACATGCAAGAACGACATCGGTTTGTTGTTGAGACGGAGTGTAGAAGGTTTGCAAACTTCATAAGGCTATCTATGATCATAAATAGAGTCCTAGAGCATGGTTCCAGAAGCTTTAGGACTTAATAGGTAGTATGTCTTTGCAATATCAAATGTAAATCATGCACTATTTATTCATAAGACTCGTAGAGGTATAGTTGTTATACTAGTCTATAGGGATGATATAATTATTATAGGAGATGATGCGCGGGGTATTAGTGTGGCTAAGTATTTCCTTAGATAGTAGTTTATCACCAGTGACATTGGCAATTTACTATATTTCCCAAGGATTGAGTTTGACATAAACCAACGTGGTCTTGTAATGACCTAGAGGAAGTACATTACATATATCTTCTCTAAGATAGACATGGAAGATTGTGAACTTGTGACTACTCCCATGGATCCTAGCATGGAGCTATGAGATTATTATACATAGGTGGAAAGAGGATATACAATGATCTTGTATGTAAAGGCTAGGCTTTAGACCATAGCATATAATGGAAGCGTGAAGATCGCATCACATGCGATCCTAAGGGACTAGTCGCACTAGTTGCTTAAGGCAACAGAAATTAAAAATTTTAGTTAGATGAAACCACATGATATGAGAACCATTCTCATATAGTTTCATCAAGATCACAAACAAATAAAATAATTACCTCTTCAAGCGTGCTTGCAATCACATGTCTCTTAATTAAGGGACCTTGTATCTCAAGTCTATTCTAACAGAGGATGCACTTGCAAACATGTGTATGAGACATGTGCTTCACACAATATGAGTTGAAGATCCGAGCTGAAACCCTTGATTTCATATCATGAAATCAACGGCATTCCTCACGAGCATGAAGCACCAAAGAAGGTAGACATCCACGAGTAGTCGATCCGACAACACAATGACGATGTGATGACGATGATGTGATGACAAAGATGTGACGACAACGAAGCTCTCAATAACAATAAAGTGGATGGCTACAATATTGATAGAGAGAGAGAAATTACAGATAAGTATGAGAAGTAGAGAGAGACTTATTGTTTCTTTTGTTGTAAGAGAAATAGATAGGTCTAGCCTTTCTTTTATAAATAATTGTATGGTGGAATGCACTCCTAATTCAAATCGATGTCCATGATTTTGTTGCATAGATTTACAACAACACATAATTAATTTTAAATAAATTAAATATATTGAAGATGTATTGATATAATTTAATTGAATTAAATCAATCAAAATGTAGAATGAATGGAAATAGAGAAAGCCTCCTTCCTAACATGAAGTAGATGACCACATTAAAATAGGACTCAATGGTAGTCGTCCACCCTCTGTAATGGGAAGGTATCTCTCTCGCATTCTAATTTTGCGAGATCTCATATCTCAACAAATAGCCCCCCTATTCAATAGTTTTTGTTGCATAATCATTCACCAAAATAATTCCAAATTATTTTGTGATAATTTCAATCATGCCATTGACAATTATGATTCAAATTCAACTACCCAATATAAAATGTAAATTATATTTCTAATTAATAGTGCAATGTGAATCCAAATGCACACCAACATTTAGTTCATAAATATATTTACAAATAAATCACTCAAATATATTATAAATTGTATTTATAATATTCATGATATATTATGGATAGTGATATTCACATTAATCGCATCTTTGATAATTAAATTGTATTTAATTATCTTATATGACTATTCTCATTTATCCAAATAATATGAATCATATTTATATTATGGGATATTTACACCCATAACCATAAGTAATTTTGTAATCACCCCAGAAACCCTCGATAATCGTGAATTACATACAAAACCTTGAGTAATGCTCAACTCTTACACCCAGAACCCCGTGTTAATTTCCATCCGATTTCCCGTCAACTATGATGGTATCCGTCAAGTATTTTATATTTTATACCCTTTAACTTTTGGTTATTTACAAATAAGACGATGCCCTTCCTCCTCTTTCCCCATTCGTCCTCCAAGCAGCACTTCCACCCAGGTCGAGGCCTCCCGTCGGCCGCCCTGCCTCCCCCAGTACGCCCCTCCTCCTCTGCCTGCAACCCAGGTCAAGGCCCTTCCAACCCCTCTCCTCCCCACTGCAATCCCAGGTCGAGCCCCCCTTCCTCCCCCTTGGATCGAAGGCCCACCGCAGCGTAGGTCATGCCTGCAAGGCACCTCCGCCTGCACCCCTCCCCTCTTCCTGCCATCGAGCCACAACCGCCCCTCTCGACATGAACGGTTGCCTCAGCTGGAGCCCTACGGGGAACTGCAAGCCCCTTCTTTCGTCGAAGATGATCGTCTCAATCACACGGATTGGTGCAATAACAGAGATCTCACCATTGCCGTGGGAGATAATGTCATACTTGTCAGCAACGACAAAGACAACCAGGATCCGTTCCATGTCTCCGACTTGATTATGTGGAATACGAAAATGGGTCCGTCACCAGCATTGCTTGGGCTCCCCCTGACACCGCCAACAAACACCGGGTTGCTGTCGGGATGACCAGTGGTCGCGTGTAGCTATGGGATACTTCCTCGTCATCACCGTCGCGCTTTCTCAGGACCTTCGGAGGCATCCACATAGGTCTCATCTGCTCCCTCTCGTGGAACGACAACATCTTAACGACGTATGATATGGACGGTCTCATCGCCAACATGGATGTCCAAGCACGGGATCGTAAGACGAACATCAAGTACATGGGCCAGTCGGGCATTTCCCTCCTGCGCGTACCTTTGTCGCTTCTCTCCCACTCCGTGGAAGACCCCATCAACTGCAAGCTCCATGATTGAATCCAACACATCCCTCCTTCTTTTTTTTGATTAATCTAAGCCGTTAGATCATGGATTGGGTTAGGTTAACTCAGGCATGTGGTTGAGTTAATGAACTTAACTAACGGAAGGTTATGGGTGTAAAATGGAGCGGTTATTCCGGTTCTTGTATGTAATTCATAATTATCGATGGTTCTTGGGGTAACTATGAAACTACTCAAGGTCATGGGTGTAAATATCCCTTATATTATTCATGATTATTAAATTACATTTAATCATTAGTTTCTAAATACTCAGATACATTATCAACAATAGAATTATTTTTGAACTCAAGAATAATGTGATTCCTCTATGGATGCTTGGGGTAAGTACGAGGCGATTGTAGATTCTAAATATAGTAACATGGATATTGAGATTGTATCTCATATCCAAATCTAGGTACCTCTCATAGATGTTTGATTAAATCAAAATGTAAGTCTAATTCTCTCATTACATGTAAATCTATTCAGCTCAATGTTCAATATTTGGACTAAGATCAGGCTACTAATTTACTAAGAGAAGTCACCAAAATCCAA
This sequence comes from Ottelia alismoides, assembly GCA_037367405.1. Taxonomy (NCBI): domain Eukaryota; kingdom Viridiplantae; phylum Streptophyta; class Magnoliopsida; order Alismatales; family Hydrocharitaceae; genus Ottelia; species Ottelia alismoides. The sequence goes on from JAZKJV010002939.1 coordinate 1,216,448, forward strand.
ACCTATTTCGTCACTCCCTCGGAATGGAAGTGTCATGGTTATACAGTCGTTGATGATCACATCAGCCTCAAGTATTGCTAATACTCGAACATCCTGCATAGTGGAAGACCTAAAATAAACCCGAAGTTTAGATCATATTTAAATTATCTTCTTCAGGGTTTTATCATTAAGTTTCTCATCTGATCATTGGGAGTCTATCGATCATATGCTTTCCAAAAACATATAGCATACCTATAAATTCTTGTCATGCTTCCAAAGCAAGAAGATTATGTATGGAATTTGATTGGTCCCAATACCTCATGAGTGAGCTCATGTCTTCTAGTTCAGTAGTGAATATGTATGGTCTCTTTGAGAGATCATACTACTCATATGTATGCACACAATCTCGTCAGTGTATATACCTTGATTAGCTATTAAACCTAATTATCTGCATAATATACATACTTAGACATATAATAATACATCTTTCTTTGGTCATAGGATACGTACCTATATCATAACAACACATGACATAGGCCATGTTTATCTCAATCTTGTTAAGTCAACTCTTTAACCTAACTTATTTGACACCTCTGAATCTCTATTCCTATGCAGAAGATTCATATCAAGAGGTTGGTTTGATATCAGCCTTTAGAGAGGGATTTCCGTCTCCTTCTCAGTTCGGAGATTATTTCTTCACAATCATTTAATAGCACTGGATGAATGATCAACCACTAATCTACTATCTTAATTTGTATTCATTGTAATACGACTAATTAGCAACTTATCAGAACCAAGTCAGAAGATCTCCTAGAAGAGGACTTGGCTTAAATTTATCTTGGAAAAGTCTAAGGTCAAACATAAGGACGTGATTTATTTAATATAATTAATTAAATCATAATGTCAATGTTAAGTAATTAATGATGCTATCCATGTCATAAAGAAACATCACAATGCATCATTAAATAACAGGAATGAGAACACATTTTATTTTTTTTCATGTGAGTTAATTAACTGTAGAATGTAATTAAATAAGGATAAGTATTTAATTACATAAAATATGCTCCTGGATCAAATAAGTAACTCAAGCAATATAAATAATTAATTACAAGGCCCAATTGGTTTGTAAATTGAAGTGAATATACATTAATAGCAAATGTATTCAGAAGAATATATCAATTTCTCTCTCCAATTAATTAACAAAATTATGCTAAGTGAAGCTGAGATAAAGATGTGATATATTAAAGATAATTAAATTAGCTTTTTAATGATGTGTCAAGTGATATGGGTTAGGAAATTAAATAATCAAAGGTTCGTTACAACCCAAATCACAAGGCACAATCAACAAGAAAAAGAGAAAGAACCACTCAAATAAGATCAAACAATCAAAGCACTCAAAACTATGTAAGTAGTCTTCGCTATTTATTTTTACCTGGTATAACAACCAGGGTCGACACAATGAGCACGAGTAAATCTATGAAGAAGTCGAAATTCTAAAAATAAAATGCATATTTTTATTGGTTTTTAGTTTGTAAATTTTTATATTTTTGGAATGAGGGACAAAAAACAAGCAAATAAGAAAATAAGTTTTTTAATTTTTATTTAGAACTAAAAAAGCTAAAAATAAGGATAAAAATATTTTTAGGGTTTTTGAATTTTTAGAGTATTTTTGATAATTTTCTAAGAATGTTTTGATGCTTTTGTGATTTTGTAAAAATCAAACAAGGATTAAAAAGGTAAACAATGCACAACTAGGGCAAAATTGCAAGTAAAAAATGCTTAAAGTACCCTAATTCCCACAGAGTAATTTTATGATAAACTAGATGAAAAGAGCTATAAACAGAAACTGAAATTGTATTTTGTTGATTTTTCTAGAATTTTATATGATTTTTATAAGTTTTTGGATCTTTTGTAATTTTTAGGTTTTTTATGAGGGTTTTTGAGAAAAAATACTATTTAGGGCAAAGCATAAAAACAAATACTCACATTTTTTGGAATTTTTAAGTAATTTTTCAAATTTTTATGTTTTTTTCTAAAATAGGCAGTACACTTTTTAGGGGTTTTTGATTTTTAGAAAATAATATACGACATGATATTAATCCCAAAAATCACAATATATATTACATGTTAGCATGGGCTAACAGTATTTTTTATAGAATTTTTGGACTTAATTTAGTGTTTATTTAATTAACTAAGAGATAAATAGTTTGTAGGTAACTGGTTGTAATTACAATAAAGTTCATGGGCCAAATAATAACATGCATGAAAAGCTTAGGGTAAAGTTACAAATTCTCCAGTTAATTCACACACATACACAATAAACCACACACAGGGGTATAAGTGCAAACACAAGAAACTTGCCATATAAATCATGACAGATACATAACACAGGGCGCAAATTGCAAAAATCCCATAAAAGCACATGGGATGGCACACGCATTCACATAGACTACACTAAAATAAAAATATATAAAACTATGAGGTCCAAACTGCAAAATATTCGTATTACAACTTTATATTACAGGATAAATCTAAATACGAAACTAACGAGGAAGAAAGGGAAATATACCCTTGCAGGGCACGCGCAAAACACGTGTGGACACGTGGCAGACTCTGGACGTGGCACGGTCGTACGGTCCTGATCACTGGTAGCCCCATATCTGATGGTCTAGAGAATGTCCGCTACGTGCAATCAGATTTGGCAGATGGGGTTAGATCTAACGACAGAAAAACTGCAAAGGCTGATGGCTCGGATGACGTCTAGAGCGAAGGGGCCCATCTAACGACTGGGGGATGGTCTGGAAGAACACCTCCAGGTCGAGCTTTGATCCAATAGAGGAAGAGATCCACTGGGCCGATTGAAGATCGTGGAGGTCCAATAACTTCGTGGAGGTGTGGTGTGAGGGGCTGAAGGGTCTGATGAAGGTGGTGACGGGTGGATGATCGTGGCGATGGCCAGCCACCAAGAGGTGCTCTACCTGAGCAACTAGAGGCTCGAGACGGGTTCTTTGCACGTGATAAGACCTACAAAAGGTATCTCAACTCAGGGGTGTTGTTCCAGTCAATGTTATTGCATATAAAGAGGGAAAAAGCGACGAGGGATGGAGCTTGGCCTTCAGCGTTCGTGAAGGAAGGAGACCTCGACATTAATCTCGACCTGAGGGTCGAGTCTAAGGGTGATCATGTTGTGGAGCGAGATGTAGGGTGAGTTGTAGAGTCGATATAAACGAATGAGGGGATGTGATGGAGCTCCGCCCAGCTGAACTGAGCAAGGGTATGGCGACGCCAACAAAATGGAAAAAATAAAATGAAATGATAATATGCGTGAATGGATCGGATACCTGAGGGCTGGCGAACTCAGCAAGGTCAGGAGATGACAGGAGTCGGGGTCTGATGAATCTCATATTCATCATGCTAAAACTGGCAAATTAGGCTCTATTCCCTAAAATTAACCTGCATTTAATCAATAATAGAGAATCATTAGCATACATCCTTGTGTAAATAATATTTACATTTCATCATGCATAATTGCATTAAAATTCCAATTGTAAATTAACCCAAAAAGCCGCTAACTTCTCATATTTTTAATTATTTCATCCTATCTCCGATTGACCTCAGATCACCTCTATTATGTAGATATCACTAACAATATTAAATACAAAATACAAAAAAATACTAACTCAAATAAGTGTCAAATAATCCCAAAGTCTGATTTCACATCTGACGAACTAAAACGAGCATATCTCCTTCATACAGTACCCAATTTTGGTCTACTCACTTTTAAAGTACTCCATTTTCAAATACCTTCAAAACAAGACCAATTTTGTAAAATTCAGACTCATATGTGAAAGTTGGGTTTTGGACCTCTTTTGCGCATTTTAATTTTTTGCTAAAGTTTTTATGTACATAATTAACCCTTTTAATTTTATTTCTTCTTTACTCGTGTCCTTTAATGAAAGTATACAAAAATCCAAATCTAGATCAAAACTGGAATCAAAGAAACTGACTGTGTTTGGGTGTCCCTTGTGAGTCTGTACAAAAGTTGTATGTTTTGTACTTCTATTTTATTTTCCTATTTTATTATTTATTAAAATAAAAAATTAGAATAGTGTGTAATCAATTTTTTTGTATTTTATCGTATTTTTTGAGACTTTTATCCTCTTTTAAAACCACCAAAAAAATTACAAAACCCCAAAAGCCAGTTTTTTTATATACATAAAGAACCACCAAAAAGTCCACTTCACACAAATGACCTCTTTTGCTCACGGATCCTTAATGAAAGTTGTAGATCTCGTCGAGACAAAAAACTTTTGTGAAAGAAATTTGTTGATCCGAGGTCTTCTCCTATTTCTTTTCTAATTTCTTCTGTCTTATATTTTTGAAAATTTTTTTGGGTGCCACGTGGCAGTCCTAGGCATGCCACGTGGCACCCCCACCCACTTCACTTCTCTCTCTGCCCTCGGGTCATGTGCCTAGCACGTAACCCCTGTCATCTTCCTCCAGCTATTACCAACTATCCCCCCCACCAGTTCCGCCTCATCCTCCTCCTTTCTAATAATGGTCACCGCCACCTCCTCGTAACGGTTGTCATCGCCTTCACCTCCTCGCCAACCGTTACGAGGCTGGTCCTCGCCCGTGTAATCACCCTCTCCCGCTCCTCTAGAGACCCATCTCCATCGTCTATCAATCCATCCACCTTTTTACTAAACGTCAGTGACAACGATAGTTCTTCCTTGCAGCGTTATTCGGAGGTCGTCGACCTTTGTAGTTGCGCCTCGCAGCGAAGCCTGGCCGTGATCGCCTACAGCTGAGGCGAAGACCGATGAGTCCTTAGCTCCTCTTCCAACTTCGGGCGACCTCTACTTTCCCAGGAACTTCATCCAGTTTCCCCCTTCCTCCCTGATCTCCACCATCACACACTCTCCATCTTCATCTCTTGTTCCTCGGACCGATCACCTCATCGCTTTTTTCCCCTCCGCTTCATGTCTACCACTCGCATCCTCCTCACCCTCCGCTCAACAAAGCTGACGTGTCGCACCTTCTCCACCACGTCGCGAAGGACATCGCTCATCTCTCTTGTGAATCATGATTAGGTAGAGCCCTTAGGCTCGAACTTCTTCACCTTTATTTACAGGAACACGAGAATATAGCAGGGATCATCGAGCTCCATTACGGCGACAACAGTCTTCGTACCTCTCCTTACAGACACCCGCCCTCGTCACGATCTTGTCAGACTTTCCTACGCTCCAGACCTCCAACAGCGCAGTTACTCTGCCACCCGCCTTCGCTCACCGTCAACCCACCTCCAGCCGCCTCGCAGTGGTGCTACCGCACCTCTGCCCCTTCCGACGGTGCCATCTTCCGTACACGCACCACCGATCGCTAACAATCTTTAGCCACCGTCTGATCAGGGCCAAAGTCATGATCCAACTGCTCCTATTTATCCACACCAGCCACCCTAAGCCTTGACCCCAGCCTTGAGGCCCGGGCCCTCCGAAGGTGTCCGAGCCTGCCACTTTTTCCGAGCCCCCGCTTTGTATGGAGCCGACACCTCGGGCCCTATGAAGCTATCCAAGCCTACATCAATACCCAAACCTAAGCCAAGTGCCCGAGCCTCAACCCGAGCCGTATTGCTCACGTGCAGTGGGCAAATTGCATCCGTGCCCCACGAGTTTCAAAAATTACATATATACCCCTACTAGGAGTAAATTGTAGAGGGGCCCCTCCAATTTCTTGAAATTGCAGATAAGCCCTTCCAAGGACCTTTTTGAAGGAAAAACTTTATGTTATTTACATTTTAGTCCCTACAAATTCATTTTAGCGTATCTTTCTCATACGAACTCCTTTTTTAACATATAATATGTCATTTTGAATCTAGTTTCAAGCTCTTTCATTTTACATCTATTGTGAACAGATCTGAGACTATTTATTAGGAATTATTATTTGAGGAGCATTTTGAGTAATGACATACTTGTGCCTTTCTTAACTAAGATTATCATTGGCATTATTTGCAGGAGATAAGTGCAAGGACCTGGAATCATTTGATTGCTTTATATATTTATTGATATTCTTGAGGATTTTATTTTCGCAAGGATTCATTAAGATTTATTCCTCTAAATATTATTGTCGACTATTTGAGGAATTAACTCAAAGAAATTTGGGGGTCAGATATTTTGCTTCAAGTTATTCTGAGCATCAATTAATTTATTAACCTGAAGCATTGAGTCAATTTGAATCACTCTTGAGTTCGATCCATTTTGATTTGTGATTAATTTTGCAGAATTATATATCAGATTTTTGGGGATTTAATACGTTTAAAATCACATATCCTGGGCATAATCTTCTTCGTTTATTTTCTTTGCATTGCATCTTCATTATTGCATTGTATTATGTTGTCCCAACATAGAAATTAAAAAACATTAATCAATTATTTAATTTAATTTAAAACCACACAACAAAGAATAACCGTTCCCTATGTTTAACCTTGGTAGACTTTCCAAGTAAAAATATTCCACAGCATTCAAAGGTTGCGGTTTTCGCTAAATCGAATTTGCCTCCCATACCATGAAAATTCCTCATTATTAAAGAGGCAAATTTGACTTTCATCAAATGGCACCGTTGTTGGGGAACAATGAATTTTTAGGGTTTTAAAATTATTTTCTATAATTAATTCTTATGAAAATTATTTGTGTCATCTTTTTCTTTTCTGCATTTCATTTTGCATTTCTGATACTAACCACATCCTCTCTCTTTGAAGATTACTTGGAGCAAATTTTCAGACAAAAATCAAAGATTTGCAAGAAAAAGAATTTTATTTTGTATGAGAGAGTTAGTTTAGTTAATTTTATGCATTATTCTCAGGGTCCCTCTTTTATAATTTGGACTGAACTTATATGTGGTAGGTCGGGTCTATTTCAGCCCCTTCTGTGTGGTTGGGACCCGACTTGAGTGACGTAGGACTTAAGCACATATACGCTTTCTTATTTATCATTGATTGTGCTCGTAATTCTTAGGCCACACTCTCACTAACAAGACGCACTACAGATCGTTCAACGTAAGCCAAATTTTGAAATCAATTCTTCCAACTAATGGATCTATTTGCATAGGGCATTTTTCATCTGTGCATATCATTTAGTGGAATTTAAATTCATTGTCTTGCATCCCGCATGAAAAACACGAGGAATCACTGTAAGACTTCTTCTTAAGCATGCATCATTGATTTACATTTCCATTGGCTTTTTTGATTCTCCTTCCTAAAGTTTTACAACTTAATAATTAAAGGAATTTGGACTGCTTGTTAGGCATGAATTTATGTGCTCACATAAACTTAGTGATAACCTTAATTTAAAATTGGACTGCTAATCAAGGCGACTGTAAATAAAACTGACATAAAATGAACCTGTGCCTAGTGGAGAGAAACCACTCATTGTTTGTAAGGACTTGAACGCACACTTAGGACAAAGCCAAAACATAGAAATTTCACAAAGACTACTGATTTTAAAAATAATTAGCTACTTTTCAGTGAGGGTTTAGGGTAGCCGTTTTATGGTCTGACTTCCCTTAGCAGAGTAGGTGGTTTAGAGGACACTGCGGAAGGCTCCGTCCTCAAGTAACATGGGTAGCCATTTAAATAGTACGTACTTACACATATACTGGCTAAAAGTAGGTGCAACTAGTTGTATGAACTCAGGACAGTCTTTGTGAAATATTTCAACACCTAACAGCTCCACTTAATTTTCAAAGATTGTTTTTCCTTTAAATTAAAATTGAAAAGATAAGCGGTCGAACCCTAACGTTCGTTCACCAGTGTTGAGTGGGTGAATCTAGGTGTTTGTTTTGTATTTGATTTGTGTGCATCAATGACCTTGCAATTGCAAGTAAATCGTGGTTCAGTGATCATTCCATCCCTCTTGAGAAGATGTCAGCACAATGGTCTTCATTCCTGATCTA
>JAZKJV010002940.1:0-189771 GCA_037367405.1 Ottelia alismoides
TAAAACCTCACAAAAGTGAATAGGTTGCATGGGCATCATGTCTCTCTATCCGTAGGTTCCCATCTTCTGACAGTCAGTACATCTCTTCACGAACTCATCTGAATCCTTGAAGAGAGTAGGCCACCAAAGGTCGGATTGAAGCACCTTCTATGCTGTCCTTTTTCCTGAATGATATCCTCCTGCCTCAAGCTTGTGTCAGTATGTGAGGACGCTATGTTGCTCTTCTTGAGGAATGCACCTCCTCCAGATATTGTCCCCTCCTTCATGATAAAGGCCAGGATCCTCCCAATGGTAAAGCTTGGCCTTCGCCAGGAAGGTCTCGAGCTTCTGCCTGGGCCAACCTTGTGGAACCATCTTTGCGACAAGATAGTTCACAATGTCGGTGTACCATGGGAGCGAGGTGATAGCCAAGATCGCCTCATTCGGAAACATCTCTGTGATAGGTGCGCTGGGCTCAAATTCCTCAAGGTTCTCTAATCGGGAAAGATGATCCGCCACCACATTTTTGACTCCAGGCTTATCCTTAATCTCAATATCAAATTCCTGGAGTAGAAGGATCCATCTGGTAAGACGAGCTTTGGCATCCTTCTTGGCCATTAAGTACCGGATGGCGGTGTGATCTGTGTAAATTGTCACTTTAGATCCGAGAATATAAGATCGATACTTATCCAATGCAAAGACTACGACCAGTATCTCTTTCTCAGTCACAGTATAATTCCGTTGAGCGGCATCCAAAGTCCGGCTGACGTAGTGAATGGCAAACGAAAATCCATCCCTCCTCTGTCCAAGCACAACCCCAACGGCAAAATCAGAAGCGTCCGTCATGATCTCGAAAGGAAGAGACCAATCGGGTGGCTGAAGGACAGGAGCCGAAACAATCATACCTTTGAGAGTCTCAAAAGACGCAAGACACTTATCATTGACAATGAACTTGGTGTCTTTCGTCAGAAGATCAGTAAGCTGTCGGGCAATACGACTGAAGTCCTGAATGAGACGTCGGTAGAAACCAACATGCCCTAGAAAAGACCGCAATTGACGCAAATTGGACGGTGGATTGAGTTTTCTAATGATATCCACCTTGGACGGATCAACCTCCATGCCCCTGTTGGAGACGATATGACCAAGGACCGTCCCTTGAGTCACCATGAAGTGACTCTCTCTCCCAAGACAAGACGAGATTGACCTCAATGCAGCGCTGAAGCACACGGTCTAGGCAGTCAAGACAAGCATCAATCCCGTCGTCATAAACCGAGAAGTCATCCATGAAGACCTCTAAACAATCACCCACCATATCCGAGAAGATGGGCAACATGCACCTTTAGAATGTCGCCGGAGCGTTACATAGACCAAAGGGCATCCGTCTGAAAGCATACGTCCCAAACGGACAGGTGAATGTCGTTTTCTCCTGGTCTTCGGGCGCAATGGCCACTTGATTATATCCGGAGTACCCGTCAAGAAAGCAGTAATGACTCTTCCCAGCTAGCCGCTCGATAATCTGATCAATGAATGGCAGCGGGAAATGATCCTTCTTGGTGGCCTCATTCAATCGTCTGTAGTCCACACAGACCCGCCAAGAAGTGGGTACTCGGGTAGCGATCTCCTCTCGAGACTCATTCACAACTGTAGTGATACCCGTCTTCTTGGGTACCACATGTAATGGACTAACCCACTTGGAGTCGGAGATGGGGTAGATAAAATTGGCGCTCCACCACTTCGATATTTCTTTCATGACCACGTCTCGAAGATTCGGGTTCAGCCGTCGTTGGAACTCACGCGACGGCCTAGCGTCATCCTCGAGATAGATGTGGTGGGAGCACAGAGCCGGGCTAATCCCCTGGAGATCAGCTATACTCCATCCTATCGCCTTGCGGTTTCTTTCAAGAACCTCCATAAGATGAGATTCTTGTTCTCCCAGTCAAACCTGCTGAGATAATGACTAGGTGCATGTCTGTCTCACCCGCAAGGAATCTATACTTCAGCGACTGCGATAGAGGTTTTAGTTCTGGACAACTGGGAGGTGGCAGATCTGGCTTCTGATATGTCTGTGTAAAGGCGACCAGGTCTACATGGGAAAACTCTCGCTCTGCATGAATCTCTGACGAAGGGCGGTCTGTTGAATCATCAATACGCTGCACTGGCTCGCACTCTATCATGGTTGTTGGTTCAGAAGGAATCATACAAGGTAAATAGTCATCAAAATCATCCCAATCAATGTCTGAATCCGAGGGATCCGAAGTAGATGAACATGACTGAAAATCATCAGCACCACTCGTCCCAACACTGTCAGCCTCAAGTGTATCCTCATCTAGGGGTGTGCTCTACAGGCTCTCGACTGCCATAAGCTTTAAAGATGGTGAATCTGTAGGCAAAGCGAGGGTCTGTGCGACAGATCTGTCCAGGTAGATTCATCATCCCGTCATCACAAAATCACACTCCTGGTGGGTGTCTAGCTCTTCCTCTGTCATCTGCGCAGCTTCGCTGGACTGCTACGAGCATTCTAGCTCTCTGGCTCTGGTTTCCTCGATCGTCTCTATTTGTATGGTTTCCCCCTCTACGCGAAAACATACCTTCCCACTATCATGATCGGTCACCGCCTTGGCTGTGGCCAAGAATGGACGTTCGAGTATGATGGGGGCATCGGTTACCGACTTAGGGATCTCCATGTCCAACACAACGAAGTCCACGAGGAATTTCTGGCCCTGAATGGTAACGATCACGTCTTTCAATAACCCCTTCGGCCTCTTAGTCGACCTATCAGCAAACTGAAGGACTGTCCTGGCTCCTAAGAAGAGGACCAAACTCGAATCGGTCGAGTAAGGCTGCCGGAAGAAGGTTAATTGAAGAGTCACTGTCTAACAGAGTACGATCAAACTGCTGCTCCTGAATCTCGCATCTGACATAGGGAGCTCCTGCATCTGGTCTCTTGGCTGGCAATTTGTTTTGAATAGTGCAGCAAGTGGAATGAGTGAGCACATGGATCTGATCTCTGTGGTTCCTCCTCTTCCTGCGGACGGTAGTCTTCTCTTTCAAATTCTTTTTAAAGAGGGGGATGTGCTCAAGTGCTTTCTGTAGAGTCAGCTGAATGTGGAATCTGTCTATCATCTGATTGCTAAACTCTATCTGCTGATCTTTTTTTGGATTTTCTCTTTTGTTCCCCTTCGCCCGGCGGAGTGCTTCAGGGAAGGGGATGGTAGGTGCCTCCTCAGATGGAGGACTAGGAATAGGTTCCTGCGCCTGTGAAGGAATAGAATCCACACCATGATCATCATTCAACACATATGTATCCGCAATATGATCAGAAACCTTTCCTTTATTCATATTTTTGTGCTTTTTGTTGTTACCACAGTCCATAGATACAAAAGGTGGTAACACCATAGAAGGAATCTCAACAAAAGTAGATGTGGTGGCCTCAGTACCACCACTGGCACCTGTCTTCGTGGCATCAGCACAGCGCTCTGGCTCTGCATCCAAAATGGTGGCATCAGCACCACCATTTGCATCTGGTATCACGACGGCCTCAGTACCGTCGTCTGGCTCTCCATCGTTGGCGGCCTCAGCACCACCATCTTCAACATCATCAGCGGCATCAGCACCGCTACCTGGCTCATCTGGCGCTTCTGATTCGGCTTGTGGTTGTCGTTCAGATGAGGCGCCGCTGGCTGGCATCCTACCGCTCCTAGTAGTCATAAAATCAGCATCATACAAAGAAAAAGACGTGTCACTCAAATAATCACTATGAGAGGTATCCTCTATAAACTCTACCTGCTCAGACTTCCTTTTCAGATTATTCGGGTTAGGTTCGATCTGAGCTGGTATGGCGGCTTTGCCCTTGATGATTTCCCTCATCTCCTGCCGGAACTCATCCATTTCTTGCCGGAAAGATGCACGTTGTTCGGAGAGCAAGCGAGCAAGATCGTCTAAAGTTGGGTTCTCAAAAGCGGGGGCCTGAGAACCGGACGAGTTTCCCTGCTGAAAATGAGGTTGTTGCTGCTGCTGGTACTGGGGAGGGTGGGGATAAGACTGATGAGGCTGCTGATGCTGCCTCCACTGCTGTCCCTGATAGGCGAGATGAGGACCCTGATGGTATTGTTGTTGGGCGTACTGGGGATGATGCTGCTGTTGTGGCTGGTTGTTCTGCTATCCTTGAGAATGAGGCTGCTGCTGAGATGAGGAGCCACCGTTGCCCCAACGGAATCCGGGGTGATCACGACGAATCCCGGGATGAGGGTACCGGTCGTACAAAATCCCATTGACTTCCATCAATGGCTCCTGCTCAAAGGATGGTGGAGGAAGAACTGGCAGTGGCTGCTCTTGCTTATAGACCACCATCTGAGTGTCCTGAGATGGCGGTTGTGTTGGGTAGTACTGTAGCAACGGGACCGGCTCTGCCTGGATGTGGTTACCCTGGCGGTACGAGGCATAGGGTTGGTTGGAGCTGCTACTGCTGGGGTCAGCCCGTGACCTGGGAGGCTGCTGGTAAGAAGTCTGTACCTCCTGGACGCAAAGAATCTGCGTCTTCAGGTCACTCATCGTCTTGGCAATCTGGTCCATCTGGGCCATGCCTTGCATTTGCTTCTTCTCGAGGATCTCGAGACGGTCCAGCTTCTCACTGATGATGCCCATGTCGGCTGCGGGCTGATTCAGCTTGGGCTGCGGCTGCCGACGAGGTTTGCGGACCGGCATCGATGCGGGCGATCCTCTGAAATGATCCCACTCCTTGCAGGGGCTTCTGTTACGTGTAGACGCGGGCTTGGGCCATAACAGTTGAGTTCTCTGCCATGCCTTCATAGGTGGCCCAAACATCGTCTTCACCTTTGGAAAAATAGACCCACCGCAAGAAGCATTAACAAGCCCCTGCAGCTCCGGTGTCAGCCCACAAAAGAAACTTTGAACTAGATTGGGCTTGGAAATATCATGATGTGGACACCGGTCAATGAGCTCTCTGAATCGATCCCAGGCTTCATGAAACTGTTCATTAGGGATCATGACGAAGTTGCTGATCATAGCTCTAGCTGCGTTTGTCCAGTCGAGAGGGTAATACTTCTTTAAGTATGCGGTCCGGAGATCTTCCCAAGTGTCGATAAACCTCCCTAAGTGTTTGAGCCAATACGCGGCTCTGTCAACTAAAGAGAAGGGGAAGGGTATCATCTTGATAGTGTCCTCGGTCATCAGCCTGTCATGAATGGTGCTGCAGATCATTTCGAATTCTTGTAGTTGGAGGTGTGGCTCTTCGGTTGGCAACCCGTGGAATTTGGGCAGAAGCTAAATAGTGTGGGGCCAAAGCTCGAAATCTCCATGGATAGGAGGGAGTCGGATCCAACGATGAGTGAGGGATGTTGCGGGATTATGCAATTCCCTCATGATGGTCTGTGGCGATCTCTCAGCGTTGGGATCTCCTCCTCCTGCATCAGGTCCATCTCCTCCTCCACCACCGCCACCGCCCCCAGGTCGATTCTCTCGCATTTGTGCGATCTCTCTCATGAGGTCACCCATAAAGACTCCCTGGTCCCGGATCTGTCTCTGCATGGTCTCCAGAGATGCTAGAAGTGAATTGTTGATGGCGGCTTGATCAAATAAGAATGGAGGGTGCTCGTGCTCATCTGGGTGCTCTCCTCTGTCAGCCATGTCTGGGTTCTCTAAAAAAGCAAAATAACCCATCTCAGGTGCCGTCAAATGTTCAGAGCTCTGCGATGCACTAAATTCTGAAACTCTTGGACTGATGGAAGGAGAATGAGAAGGGTGGTCGAGGGGGAATAGGGTGGAAGTGAACTCAGGCTCGGAGAGCGGGTCTGGACTCTCCGAGATTGTCCTAGATGAATGAGGAGGAGTGCTGGATAGCGGTGCTTACAGAGTCAGCCTAAGAGACCTCCGTCCCATCATCTTGATTATTCGATAAGAGCAAGGTCGAGAAATGAAGAAGAAAGAAGGGAGAAGCAAAATTGCGCACAATTATGTTGTGTTTTTTATCTTGACCTAAAATCGACTAGCAATCAAACACAAAACAGGGGGAGTTCACCAACTCAACACATGAAGCCGTGAAGGTTCGTCTTTTATCTTGTCAAGTTTAGCTTCAATTCAGGAATTTATCTTATAACGAGTCCTTAGAGCGCTATGCCTAAAGGAGAGAGAGTGCTCGGAAAAGTGTTCCCTTACTTGTCCTCCTCCTGTGTAACCTGTAGTTTGCGCTTTTTGAGGTCCTTGTAACCCTTTCTGGATCCCTACTCAGCCAAAGAAGAAGAGGGAGGAAGCCGATAGGCGAAACCGATACTTCGGATCTCACTCGCAACGGAATCACCCGTGAGCGTGCAAGATCCTACTCAGACGCAGACGGTGAGACAGACACACCCGTGAAGGTGTGGCCTATGCTCGGTACTTCGGACAAGGTCGATGCTCACACAATAGTGAGTCACCAATGGCGACCAAGCCCTACTCGCCTACGTACGATAGTAGCGTCAATACTTCGGAAATCCAGGCGATACACAAGGTAGCTACAAGCTGGGTTTTTGGCTCTAATCCTTACGAAGCACTCAACTCACTTGGAAGGAGACCTTCCCATGCAACCTGAAAACAAGTGAGGGTGTTACTCTCCCCAATCAATGAACCCAATTACCAATTTTATTTAGGTCAAAGTTTTCTTAGCAATCCCTTTTTTTAATTTTTTTGATGTTATCGCTTCTTTTGAGTAGATTCAAACAAGTGCCTAACGTTTTTGTTTTTTCTTGATTCCTACTTTGTCCAAAAACAGAGGGAGAAAAGAGTCGGAAAAGCCAATGCAAGTCAGCACTAAGATGGAAATCTCACCTTTGTGCCTAAATGATGGATGCAAAGATAGATGACTTACAGTGAATCCCAGCTCTCTCCATGTGGGATGCAAAGCAGAAATTTGTAAACCTAAACTACATGTCGATATGCAAGCGGAAATCGTCCTAAGCAGGCAATTGCTACGTGAAGAACCACGAGTCAACCACCGATTTCCAATCCTAAAGTCCGGTCTAGGCTCACCCCTCCTCCTCTCGACACATCGAGTTCAGGAGAAGCGCTTGGCGGGATGAGCTCGCGGCGGATTGAAGACTAATGATTAACTGTTTAATTAAACTAAGTCCAAATACGATCTATTGGTGCATGCAAAGGTTATTAGTGTGTTTGGACCTAATCTAATCGATCAAGCAAAAGCCTAGAACTAAGGGCTCAATTCACAAAAGAAATGAAAAATGAAAACAAAACCGGAAAATGACTGCGGAAAACAAGACAAAATCCGCGGTGAGCTCCTAGGTGAACAGACACTTGGAAATTGGGCCCTGAGTATCTGAGTGTCCAAGTCCATGTATTATTACAAATTAATAAATCTCTCTCTCACAGAAATAAAATACAAACTATTCTAATACTCTCTCTCAAGTCTCCTGCTCTCTCCTGTCGGCTTGGCTTAAGAAAAGCCGGCTCCGCTTCCCAAGGTTGCTCCGGATCCCCTAGGCGATCCGCCTCGCTCCGCGGTCCCTCGCAAGAAGACAAAAAGAGATGGTCAGAAATCTCAACAATATATATCAAAAACAGAAGAGAGATAAAGTGAAGCAATAATGAGATAAACAAACACAATCAAACAAAGATGTGATCTACTCGATGTTGCTCCCCGGCAACGGCGCCATTTGATAAACACGAGAATTCGAGGGTCGTACGGTTTCACAAGACGAAACCGCAGTCGAAGTCTTGACCACTACAGAATCCCGTATTTAATCAACAATTAACCCACACTAGAAGTATCAAGAAATGACAAGCAAATGTGAAGTCAAAATTTATTTTTAACTCTACATAAAAGATGTATAGAAGCAAGTACGTAGAGAGTTCGAACGCATGGAGCAAGGCAGGATAGATCCACAAGTGTGAATGTGATTGTATGTCTACACTATGCAAATGTAAATGTTTTTGTCGTTTTTTTTTTGAATTTTTTTATTTAATTTTTAATTTTGTATTTTGATGTTTAATTTTCTGATTTTATATTTTCTTTTTATATTTTATATTTTTTTATTTTCTTTTTCAATATTGGAATATATAAACTATGTAATAAAAGAGGTGATAAAATATTTATAAAAATATGCAAAAATGCTCAAAAATTCAGAAACAAATATTTTTGGTCTTTTTATGAATTTTTACTATTTTTGTGATTTTTGGGTATTTCCAGAATATTTTTGAAATTTTTAAAAGGCAAAATAAAGGAAAACAGGGAATAAACCACTGGCCGAACTTGAAATGGAAAGGAAAAATACCAACCAACCACAAAATTTTCCCAAACTAATTTTAAAATAAAGACAATAAAATGGGGAACCTACAGTATTTGAGTTTGCATTTTTTTATTTTTCTAAAAATTTTTAGATTTTTTTGAAGTTTTAAGGTATTTTCTAAATTTTAGGGTTTTTGTTTTGAAGTTTTTAGTGATTTTTGGGTTGACACTAGAGTAGGATAAAATACACAGTAGGTGAATTTTTAGAATTTTTCTAGGTGTTTTAATATTTTTTTGGTATTTTCTAAGCTAGACAGTAGCTAAAATACATGTTTTTGATTTTTAATAAATATAAAAATGCAATAAAATGCAAATGCAAAATTATGGCGTTAAATTGCAAGTTAATAGGAGCCTATGTGAATTTTTTGGTAATTTTTGGAGTTAATATGATGCTTGAAATAAATAGAGCAAGCAAGCAAAAATGTATGGTCTGGTAGGGGTATAAATGCAAATATCAGAACATCCAAGGGGCAAACATGCAAATTTTCCACAAAATATAACACTGAATATAAAATACAAATTTAAGTACCCGCAGGGGTACTGGTGCAAAATGCCCACCGGGGCGCGTGATTGGCACGCGCCCGGGAGGGACCCAACTGTAATTTTCAAAACCCCCCGGGGTCTCACATGCAAATGTTCCAAAAATTTTACACTTAAATTAAAAATTCTAGTACTGAAACGAAATAAACAAAGAGCCGAGGGCCTCGCTGCAAAAAGCCCCGCGCCTCACGTGAACAGGTCACGTGAGGTGACGTGGCAGAGGACCTAGGTGCAAATATTGAAAGTTCAAGGGCCTAATTATAAATGTTACAAAATATAATAAACCACCACTCAAAGTTTCTGGACTAAAAGCAAATTACAAAAGGGGCGCGGGTATACTTGCAAAATTCCCACGCTGGGCGAGATCGAACGGATGTGGACCGTTCACTTGACGCGTGGCGCGCCCTCGACGCGCGATGCCGCTTCGGCCGCCAACGGATAAGATTAGATGTTGCGATGCTGATCGGACGGCTGGAAGAGATCTGATCCGACGGCGTTGGAAAGACCTGGAGGCGAAGCTCGATCAAACAGTCGTGGACTCCCCTGCAAGAACGAGGAAGAACACGGCCTCCGACGAGCTTAGGTCGACGCTGGGGCTCTGCTCCGGCCTCCTCCTTCGTCGCAGAAGAGCTCCTGCGACTCCTGGAAGGTTCCTGAGTCCACCGACGGAGCCAAAAAGGCTCGAGGAGCTCTGATGCTCCGTGGCGGAGCCCAGGAAGAATGGCAGCCCAGGTACCTTCGATTTTCCAAAATCGACCCTTCGCGGGGGTCTTTTGAGCTCCTGCACTTGCAAAAGTGGTCAACGGAGACGAGGGCAAAATGCCTCAGCCTCCAGATGGTTCTCTCACGGGGCGAATAGTGATATGGATGCTCGCCGGAGCGTGCTTCGGCGAGGGAAGTCGATTGAGCGAATCGATGATGGATTGGAAGCGAAAAGGGGACCTAAGTGATCCTAAGACTGCAAAGAACGAAAAGAGAATGAAAATGGAGTGAATAAACACCTCAAGGGGAATACCCGAGGTTGAAGTACCTCGACAGGAAGGTCACCGGAGGTGGGGGTGGAACACGCCCAGATCGTGTCGATCCGCCGCCTTGAAGAAAGAAACTTGGAGCTGTCACCTCCAAGAAGCTCGAGCAAGTCCAAGGGGGGAAGAACTGGATGAATTGCGGTTCTCCTTTTCAAAAGAAAATCGGAGGAGGTTATAAGAGGTTTGACTCTGTGACTGGGACGGTCCAAAGACCAAGGAGTATCGGATGACTCGTTGATTCGCGACCCGAGATGATCCATGGGCGTCAATCACCTGTCAACGAGGAAGAAAAGTTGTGTAGAGCACAACATCAAAGGGTGCAAGGTGCGCCCTCCAAAAATCCTCGAAGATGGTCAAAAACTGTAGTCTGACAAAGGCTACAGGACCTAGGGTAGACAGTTGACCGAGGTCAACTACGACTGCCCCCTGGTTGGTCCATGTGGACCAACCAGGAAAAAGGTCCTAAAAAAGAATTTAAAAATTTATTAGAAAAAAGAAAATAAACGAATTAGATTTTGGTTATAAAAAATATTTATTATTTTATGTGGTATTTTATTCTGATTTTTAATTATTTTATGATGTATATTTTTATAAGTTTACTTTTATACCCTTTAAAGGTATATTACCTATATATTTTATTCTTTTATTTTTATTTTGTGTATTTTAATTTATTTATTTTTATTTAGTATTTTATTAAATTATAAAATACTTTTATATACATAAATATATTTTTATTTTATTTTTCTGATTTAATAAAATAAAAGTGTGTATTATATAGGTATATTTATAGGTATAATACCTATGTCTTTTATACACATGTATTTTATTTTGAGTTTTATTTAGGTTTTTCTCCTGATTTTAAAGTACATAATTATTATAAAATAATATTTTCAAAATTATAAAAATGTAATATTATAAAAATAATAAATAATTAATAAATTGAATATTTTAATCTGTACAAGTATACAATGAGGGTCCAAATCTCAACTTTCAAACCGTAGCTCCTTCAAATGCGAAACCACCACCATTAAATAGCTTATTTTATTCTATATACAATTAAAGGTGAGTTTGTTGCATTTGGAGTTTTTAGTTATGAGATACGGGTCTGGGAAGTTGGGATTCTGGATTTTTATTCAGACCATAACTTTTTATATGTACATTATTTTTCAGTGAAACTAATTTTGTATTTTTCTTTATTTAATTATCTACAACTTTCATGTACAAAGTTTCTTTATTTGATGTATAAAAGTGGACCAAAAATAGGTCCCAAAATGAATAAAGAATGAATAAAAAAGTATAGGTATTTTACCTTTATCTCTCCCTACTTTATTCCTTGTCGACCTATTCCTAAGATGCCTAGGTCTCGGGGTTTCGGGTCATAAAATATTTACAATATTTTATTCTTATTCTTTTCTTTTATTTATTCTATAATTTTGGCTTTAATTACAGTAATTTGTACACTATTTACATGCACATGCATGAATGCTAAGATGCTCTAATTAAGGGTATTTACACGCATTTACTAGGGTTTTTTAGGCCAAAATGATAGAATAAAGATGATGAAATGTGGATTCATTAATGACCTCAACCTAGGACATCCGCTAATAGGAGAAGAAATGTCACTGCCACCAAGAGCAATGATTACATCATCTTCGCTTCCAGACTAGGGCCTGAGGAACATGGAGAGAGTGCGAGGGGGAGGAGAGAGAGTAGGAAGAGAAGGGTTGATAGCCAAATTGTCCTTTGTAATGGAAACTGATCCTAAAGAGCTCAAGTTATTGGTCCACTCTCTGTAAGGATGGTAAACCTCCTGCAACCTTCCTTCAAGGGAGGTGATTTTGACATCGCTTCATAAGGAGAAACATGTAACTGCAAAGGGTTTCTATTGGAGAAATTGAGGAGCCAGACCTCAAAATCTGTTGGAAGACTAATCCTCCAACAAATTATGTCACCTAGATCTGAACACCTTGTCAACATGTGTTCCTAAGTTTGGCATCGACAATTTCCCCTCAATAAATTCCCAATGATGAACTTGACATGACCGAATCAAGATCGGACCATGTTAAGAAAAGCTCGGTAGACCAACAAGACCATCTTTTTGTGTCACCTATGGGAACTATGATGACAAGCTAGGCTCAACTGGAAGAACTAATCCTCAAGCGTTGGGTTTACAGATGAAATGGATCCAGAATATGACCTCTCGCACTCGATCATGACATGCCTTTGGTTAGCCTTAGTCCCTCAACATTAGACTGGGAAGACCATCCTAAGGCATCCGCTCCCTCTCCTACAATTTTGTCACAAGAAACTTACATGAGAGGGAGTTAATGTGGGGGAGGTATCCCCTCACTTCAAAGATGCTAAGAAAGATTCTATCGAATCACTACACACCCATCCTCACAGAGGTATAATCTTGGAGTAACAACCAAACTAACCCCAAGTAGGCAATGCCTTCCTTGGTCTTCTCATAGAAAAGAGAGTCAAGCCATGGCCATCCAATCCTTGAGATTTACATGGAGGAGGCTATTTTCACCATGTCCCAAGAAAAGGAGAAGAGCGACATATATGTAGAGAGAGAGAGAAGGTCGCTCAAGCTCAGTTGGAACAACAAGTTTGGGCAGCATACAATGGTCAATTGTTTGCTTGAAATACCGAGAAGGGACCAGGCAGATAACACCTCATGTCCCGTGTATGCACAAGATTATGAGAAAAGTCCCCAAGGGAAAAAAGGGCTTACCATGGGCAAGTGGGGTTAGGATCATGGTGAAATGCTAGGAAGCGACAACCAAGCATCAAGGGTACATAGGACAAAGCCATCCCTAAGCCACGCAAAAGCCTTAAAAATTAGCAAAGGAATGACAGCAACCAAGGCATAAAAAAGCACCTACAGTAGGTTAAGGATATATAGACAAAGATATGTTAAAGGACCACATCAAGCCATCTACCAACTCTCCCAACTTGACGAGTACTTCGTAAATTAGATTTACAATTCTATCAACATTTTAATTCGTGAGGAGCTTTAAAGCATGGTCAACCATAATTAGTAAATTCAATTAAGAGTAACCCATCGCAATCAACTATTTTCCAAAGAAACCACTAAAAGTTAACTAGTTTCTTAGCTAGCTAGCAACCAATGGTAAATGATCAACCGTAACGTAGCTGTTTAATCATGAAATCGAGTGATCGTATGTTCCACACAAGGCGGGAACACAGTCGTCGAAGTGACCGAAAAAATCCGAATTAAGACAATAATTAACCCACAATAAATGATCAAGCAATGAAAATAAATGTGGAGTTAAAATTTATTTTAGTTAACTCTACAAAATGTGTGTATAGTACAAGTATGTGGAGTATCGAACACAGGGAGCAAACGAGATATATTAGGCAGATTAATGCAAAAATGATTGTGAGCTTATGTGTCGATATTTCTTTTTGAGGATTTTTAATTTTTTTATTCTATTTTTGTTTTATAATTTTTTATTTTTGCTTTTATTTAAAATTTTTATATTTCCTTTTTACATTTTTACATTTTTATATGTTCTTTTTCCTTTAAAATATATAATAAAGCTATATATAAATTATATGTACAATATAGGCTAATATAGATATAAATACTAATAAAAATAATAATAAAAGAAAGAAATATTTTTTGACTTTAATTAATTTTTTACCATTTTTGTGATTTTTTAGGAATTTTTTCTAATTTTTATATATTTTTAAAGTCAAAAATACCTTAAATCAGGGTTTACTGAAATACCCGAAATTGAAATGGAAATTAAAAATATCAAATGGAGTCCAAAATTTTCCAAATTATTTTTAATATAAGATAATATTATAATTACAATTCAAAAGTAGAAAATATAATTTTAAAAAGTTTTAGGGATTTTTTCTATTTTTATAAGGGTTTAGGTCTTTTTAATTTTTAAGAGTTTTCTTTTATAATTTTTATAGATTTTTGGTATGGAATTGTAAAACAAATAAATAAAGACCAAATATATTTTCTTTAATTTTTCAAAAACTTTTTATATTTTTTTATGGAGTTTATACTATATACATGGACAAAATGGGCTATTTTTATTTTTAATAAATACTAAAAGTCCTAAAATTGCAAAATAAAATTAGGATGTAGAAGTGCATACAATCAGGAGTATACATCTATTTTTGTGGATTTTTTTCAAGCACAATTAATATTTTAAATAAATATAAAGACAAAAGAAAAACTGCACTACTTGCAGGTGCCTTTTGTAAATAAAAAATAAGTCCATGGGCCAACTTGCAATTTTCACAAAATGAAACAATGTGCACAAAAAATCTCTGGACTAAAAAATATTAAATGCTACAGGGGCCTGCTCACAAAATGGCCACACCTCACACCTCACGCGCAGAGGCACGTGAGGTGACGTGGCACGGACCTATATGCAAATACCGAAAGTTTACTAGTTTTTTTTGCAAATATTACAATAACAATTAAATGACAGATGAAAATTTATGCGCTAAAATTTAAAAAACAAAAACTAAAGTGCAGAATCTGCAAAATAATCCCTAATATGCGAGCAAATGGCTGGATGTGAATTACTTGGCACGTGTCGCCATAGGAGCAATCGATGATGGTTCGCAGCAACGGCCCTGATTTAATCATATTCGAGGGATCCGACAGCCGTAGAGGACTTGATCGGATGATGGCTGAAGGATCTAGAAGTGAAGCTCAATCCAACGGTCTTGAACCCCCTGTAAGAATAGGGAAGAACAAGGCAGGGCTCGAGCTTCGATCGACGTCGAGGCGATGCTCCGGCCACCTCCTTCATGCAAAAGGGCTCGAAATAATGCTTGGAAGGGTCTTCGAACGCCCGGTAGGGCCAAAATAGTTTGACGAGTACTGGTGCGCCGCCGCGAGGTCGAGGAAAATTAGGCGCTCTAGGTACCTGCAGGCGCACAAAAATCGACCCCTTGAGGGGTCTAAAGGCTCCTGGACCTGCAAAAGAATTTAGCAAAAGAGGGCCTTGGGGCTTTTATTGGTGGTGGAATGAGTTGGGTGCGTCGGGCGGAGCTTGTTGGTGGAAGGCGAGGACGGGGGAGCTGATCTCCCGATCACGGATTGATCGGGGTGACTGTAGTGGACGGGGGTGATCAGAATGCGACGAGGAATGAAGTGTAGGTGGTAGGGGGGACGAAACATGGTTGGAAATGAG
This sequence comes from Ottelia alismoides, assembly GCA_037367405.1. Taxonomy (NCBI): domain Eukaryota; kingdom Viridiplantae; phylum Streptophyta; class Magnoliopsida; order Alismatales; family Hydrocharitaceae; genus Ottelia; species Ottelia alismoides. Next base: position 15,033 of record JAZKJV010002940.1, read on the forward strand.
TGAAGGAGTTCGCCAGAGCAGGGCTACAGCGAACTACAGGGGTGGTGATTAACACTAATACACGTAATCATAAGCTAAAAACATGACAGAAACTAAACCTGGGAGTCTAAACTACGCTAGAAATGCGGTAAAATGGGTACCTCAAGTCGGCCGGGCCGACGAGATAGACCTCACAGCCAAGGTTGGTCGGAGATGGTGGAAGCACACCTAAGCCTACACCTGAAGCTACCCCAATTCGCTGGAGGAGGTCCAGTCACTACCTCCGGTCCAGAGCGCAAGAGTGGAGGGTAGAACTAGGGCTAATGAGGTTCAAAATCACGAGGAAAGTTGGATGGGGGGTTATGTGCAGGTGAGCAATACGTGGGGAAGATCGAGGAGTAACGCTCGATTCAGCAATCCAAAGATCGAGGTGACGCGTGGGCGTATATGCTCGATGAACGGGGAAGAAAAGTTAAAGGTATGTGAAAAGATGAAAGAATTGAGCCACAAAAAATCGAGAGATGAGGCAGAAACAATAGGTGTCAAAGGCTATAGGACGATGGCCGTGCAATTGACCAAAGTCAACTAGCACTGTGCCCTGGTTGATCCACATGGACCAACCAGGAAAAACATCTTGGAAAATAGTTATAAAATAGATATTAAATAATAAATGATTTTATTAATTTTAAGTTATAAAATAAGAAAATTTATTATTTTTGAAAGTATTTTATTATAATTTTTATTATAATTTTTTAGAGTTATAAATACTTTTTAAGGTTAATATATAGGTATATTCATCTATATTTTTATGTCTTTTATTTTTATTTTGTATTTTTGATTTTTTTATTTTAGTTTATTATTTTATAAAATAATATTTTAAGTTTATAGACTTAAATATATTTTTATTATATTTTTCTGAAGTAATAAATATACTTAAATAAATAGGTGTATTATTTATATAGGTATAATTATAGGTATTTCATATATGTATTTTATATTTTATTTTAGCATATTATTTTTGGTTTTATTCCAGATTTAGTATATATCTATATTATATATAATATTTACAAAATTATAAAAATATAAAATTAAAAAATAATACAGAATAAATAAAATAATTATTACAATAGGGGGTCTAAAACCTAACTTTCACAAATTAATTCCAATAAATATGAAACCACCTTCGTTAAATAGCTTATTAAAAGTTATATAAAATTAAAGTGATTTTGATATATTTTGAGTTTTTATTTGAGATATATATATTTGGGAAGTTGGGATTTTGGAATCTTATTCTGAGTATAACTTTTATTCTGTACATTATTTCTATATGAAATCAATTTTGCATTTTTCTATATTTTATTATCTACAACTTTCATGTACAGAGTTTCTTTATTTAAGTTATAAAAAGTGAAAAATAAAATGGGTCCCAAATGCATAAAGAATGAATAAATAAAAGGGATTTTTATTGACTTTTGGACCCTTATCTCCCCCAACTTTATTCCTTGCCGACCTAATCATCAAGATGCATAGGTCTCAGAGTTTATGGTCACAAAATATCTTTGATATTTTATTCTTTTTCATTTCTTTTCTTTATTCTATAATGTTGGCAATAAAAATAGTATTTTGTACAGTATTTATACAACAATGCATGGATGTTAATTTATGCAAATTAGAGGTATTTACATGCATTTACAAGGGTTTTAAGGCCAAAAATAATAGAATAAAGGTGATGAAATTGACATTCATCGCCTCTTATACTTCCCTTTGTTGCTCCCTAGCAAACACTTATGCAATAAGTGCAGAAAATAAAAACAAAAAGAAAGATGGATTAAGTTTAAATTTTCAAACTTGTCTTCACAAAATCAAAGTTTAGAGCTTAAGTCAGACTTTTGTAATTTTAGTAAGGGTGGAACCTTATTGAGAATCTGATTTGAAATACAACAGCCTTCGAGAATCTCAAAACTCTGTTTAAGTCTCCTCAATAGCCAGGTCAGAATACTCCAACTCATATGCAAACCCTTACAACTATGAATATGACTCGTACAGTGTATGTGATAGTGGCTCTCTTCAACTAAATGACAAAGAGACTTCTCCAACATGACAACCTAGTGATTCCCCAATCCAGCAACTCCTTCCTCGAGGAGCAGGGTATTTCCTTTCTAAGTTCAAGTGGCAACAAGTCAAGAGGAGGGGTGAAGAGAATAATGGATGGTAGACAGTGTAGCTACATATCCTAAGATGCAAGACCAATGTACTCAAGTCATCCAGCTGCAGGCTCACATGATTTGACTTTAAAGCTCAAGCTTGCTTATTGACTATACAAATATATAAACTCCGGGGGACATTTTCTTTTCAATCAGGCATGTCCACTTTTTTGGAGTTTTTGGTTTTTTGCTCTTTTTTGAAATACTATATACATCAGCATTTACATAAGGAGTTTTTCCTCTTGAGCCAGTAGACTATCCCTCTTTTGAAGCATTATTGCAACCTACACTCCCTTGTCTTTAGACATTTCTGCTACTGGACGGGTTGGAGTGTGTTGTCCTCCCTAAATGAGGACAAATGTTTCCACTTGTCAGTGCCTCATACCGACAAATCCAATCCCCTCAACACTCCAACTGAGTTGAGCCAAGTAAAATATGCAGGTGTCCAAGTGAGGTCATTATCAACAAGAGTCGTGCATGTGCTTCGAAACACTCGACTTAGGTTGTTAAGAATCCATTGAACCAAGTCTCGTGATTCTCAAAGAATTAAGTCAAGAAGACCTTTAGTACCTCAATTCCAACTCCTATAAGGTTCCTATGGTTAGTAGACTTAAGGTCCAACCAAGCTCCAATACCCGGATTTTTACTTAGACTAATTCAATTACAAACTCAATCTGAAAAATATGCATGCTATGCAAATGCTATGTACAATGCATAAAATATTTTTGTGATGCAATTTTCAAAGTTTTTGAGCTTTTTATGAATTTTTGGAAAAGATGATGCAAATGCAATTTTTTGGGTAATTTTCAAAAAGATTTTGCAAATATTTTGGTATTTTTAGTTTTGTAAATGTTTTTGCCTTTTTTTAAAAATAAAAGTTTTTGGATAAAAACTAGATACAAATATTTACACGGAGATGTGTCTTATATTTACAAGAGTTGGGTTTTAAGAATTTACAAGGGTTATGTGATCATTTTTATAGAAAATTATATAATTAATGAAGAATTTTAGTATGATGTATATATTCCTCAAACGTATTTGAAAAAGATTTTACAAATAATTTTGGAAATTATAGTCCAAAATATTTTTTTAGGAATAACTTCTAGAAACATTTACACATTTAAAAATCATTTTGCAATGGTTTTTTATATATATATATATATATATATATATATATTTCAAAATATTTTTTTGCAACCACTTTCAAATCATTTGTAAATCATTTTTCAAATATTTTTATTTCACACAAAGAAAATAAATTTTACAAACAAAATATTTTTACAAAAGTTGAAAATATTTAACAAAATATTTTCTAAATAGTTTTCAAAAGATTTTTTCAAAAAGAGTTTCATACTATTTTTCAAATATTTTGTAAAAAAAAATATTTTTATCTGATTTATTAATCAGTATAAAAAGAATTTGAGGAATAATATGCATCTTTTATTAAGTGTTTTTAATGAATTTTATAGTGTCTAATATAGTATGTTTAGCCATAATTATTATTAAAAATACAAAAATATGAGTTATGTCTAGAGTATAGGCAGAGTATATATGACCCCCCTATACTTAGCTTGAGTTATGTCCTCATAGATCAGAGAGAAAAAGAGAAGACATAACTCACACTGAGTATAGAAAAGTCTAAAGAATAAATGCATACAGAACGAATGAATAAATGAGAATTTGACCATCCCCCTATACTTAGGATCAAATAATCCTAAGTATAGCAGATATACTCATGGCAGGGAGGGTCAAGGGTGGGAATGAACAGATCGTACTCATATTGTCAGCCCCTATACTTAGGGTAAGATATCCCTAAGTACAGACAAGAAAAGGAGACAATGGAGAGGATCAAAGAATGAAAGATCTTGGGATTCACACCCCCTATACTTAGGACAAAGTACTGTGAAACCCTGTATTTTTTTATCCAAAAATTGAAGTATATCCAATAACTAAAAAAATTAAATGACAATGTCATTTCATAGAGCTCGTCGAGCTCTTTCCAACGAGGCAAGAACATCGAATTCTGAGCTTCCTAGCCCAAATTATCATTGTTTTAAGTATCATAGTCAGGACCCATATATGGATCCGAACCGGATCTTAAATTGGGATCCAACTTCGGCTCTCCTTCTATAAAAAAGGAGATGGTCACCATCTTGAGTGCTTTCGTGCTTCGATCTAGTGACGGAAATATTATTTCTGTGCGAGAGGAGATTCCGAGGGAACATCACCGGAGGTAACGATAAATACCCTCCTCTTGTTGTTGGTTTCACACGAATTTTGAGACTATATTTGGTACCTTTTAGAGCCTTAAGTATCTTTATACCTTAAATCTTAAATTGTCACAGTGTCCTTTTCCTTCTTGATGTTGGGTTCTCATGAGTTTATCAAATGCATGTGCTTAATCACTCAAAGAGTCATAAGTTTTTTTTGTTTCTAAAACAATTTTATACTTCCTTCTTCTTGTCGGTTACACAAGATGCTTATGGCTTCCCTACTCAATTTTGGTACAAATATCGAGTTTTATTAGTTTATCCATCTTGAATATAGATTTACAATGATGATAGGGAACTTGGAGTTGTAATACATATGCATTCACGTATTGCTCATTTCATAGGCTATGGATGCATATAAAACAAGATTTTTTATTGCTTTCGCCTAAACATTCTCCTCACGTTGGCCTGTAGTATATTGGTGTGGTTCTTTAATTCCTTGTAATGTGTATTCATCATCAAAGGATTTAATTATATTACATCCACCATTAGTTTCCAAGGTAAGCACGTAAATGAAGAAATAAATATTAGACTAATTGGTAACGCTTTTGCCGCAATAGGAATTCAGATAGAATTGACTAATCTTATTAAGGTTTAGGTCTAGATGGTAGCTTGTGTAGGTTTAATATTCCGTGCTCAAATAATGTCATATGATTTTTTCTAATTAATATTTGATTCAAACGCTTTTCTGTTGAAAATGATTTGGAACCTTAACGGTCAATTCCATCCTTGCAGTTACATTCGAAACTAGATTTATGAGCACGTCAATTAAGTGATTAAGATGTAATGATTTACTTCATATGTACGTTTTTTTTAAATTATTCATGTAAGGCATTTGAATTATATCATATATATATATATATTATTTTTTCCTCTATTAGCGATTAGCCTAACACAAAAGATAACATATGGGATTTTTAATTTATATCCAAGCTAGTGAAGAGATGCGTTGAGATCAAATATCAAAGCATATAAATGTTTCTCCATATACTTGTTGTATAGTTACTTTTAGATACAATAACATACAGATCACATTGTAATGTTAGATTTTTTCTAGATCTTTAATGACTTGACTATTAAACTTGCATTAAGAATCTCAATGTTTGGAGGTGTACGAAATTAATAGCATGTTGCATATTAACGGTGTTGTAACGGGTAACCTCCAATGGAACGTAAATACATTTTAGAAGATGGTTTTTTTGTGTCCCGCAATTTAAATATAGAGTGAAATTGTGTTTACAAAGAATGTCAATAAGAATATCTTTGTGGTAGTATTATCTGAGTTACTCTCTACACCCAATGAGTATCATCTTAAGTAGTTTAAACTCCAATATGTCTCTAGCAGTTCACTGTTCTATGTTGGGCATCGCTTCTTTGGTAAGTATTCGTAGTGATTAGGTAGATGAAGGTAGATGCCTCAATAGATTTGGCATGCATCCTTGGTCCCCGGGTAGATGCCATGAAGACCGCGACACCAACGGACGAGTTGGGTGAAGTTGCACCTAGCAGTTCAGTAGCATCTGGAGTCGCTCGACGGAGTTGGCAGGTGATGCGGTTGGCTTTCTTCGTTTCTCACTTATAGACGATTCTAAGACTCGATTTAAAATTAGATGTGGCCGCATCGATTATTATTATGAGAGATGTTCCGGGATGTGGTTTGAAGTTAGAGAAATGAGGTTTTTGATCGTTTTCATGTTCTAGTTGAACAAAGATTCTTGAAGATTTACTCAAGATGACAAAGTTCCTGCATAGCGGAGGCCTGCGAGTTAAGTTCTTGCATGTGCTAAATTAATGCCACAAATGTATCATGATTGAATATCAAAATGATGTGTTTGTATACTGTCGTGAATTCTAATTAACGGATAGAAAAGAAGTATCAAGACCAACGTGTTAGTCCTTAGACAATGAATATATTAATAAACGAAATGTGCGACCACGTAACCCTTTATAAGTTAGAATAATACGATAGATTCTAGTTTCTACAATATATGCAAAAGTCACTAGAAAGAATCAAGTTCACATGCCTTACTACTTTTACATTAGTTATTATAGTGTTTGTCTCGTTACTGAGCAATTGCTCATAACATTAACCTCGTGTGAACCCAACAAGTGTACATGAGCAGCAGCCGCAATAGTAGCGTCCTTTTGAGGAGATCAGACTTCCTACGTCGTACTTGCACTAGACAGGGTGCGCCCTACTTAGAGTATTTTATTTATTCCTACATTATTTCATATTCTATTTGAGAGACAATGTAATGAGATATGAGGACTTCTTCTGCAAATTTATAATTATATGTTGTATCTCATTTTGTGTGGACATGAACTTGATGATTATTATCAATGAGAATGGATGCTGCATTTTACTTTGCATTTTATATCATTCTTCTGTTATTATATATAATTCAAATATTGATCTAATGTGCATAAGATAGTTTGTTGCGTATCATAGATCGTGAGCGTATTTGGACCGTAGGTCCGATGCTCTCATCCCAATGGTTTCGATAGAGCGGGGTGTCTCAGATGGTATCAAAGCTCGATACTTCATTCTCTCTTTTAGATATTAGGTTATCAACGGGATTTGAATTATAGATATAATGATAAAGTCTTTTGACTTCAGCATTAGTCTAAGGAGAATAATTCAAGTCATGTTTAATGTGTCCATTGTCTCTCTAATCATGAAAATAATTTCTAATATAATGACTCTCGTAGGGAATCATGCCGCCTCGTGTTGACCCTGATGTTGCACAGCAGCTGACCTTACTAGTTCAGGTCGTACAGGGTATACAACAACGTCAGGAGGTATTGGAGCAAAAGCTCCTTCAGCAGGATGACTCCTCATATGAACCCTCTCATGAGGAGGAGGGCGGTGTTCATCCTTCGGTGTCTCTGGACCTGGAAGGATCAAAAGACCTAGAGGCATTACAAAAATATTAGATGATCTACGCAACATACCAGAGGTCTAAGGTGCCACAATTCTTTGGTACCGGTACACCGGATGAGGCTGAACTGTGGATGGATCGCATATCCATGGTTTTACGGATGATCCATGCTCCTGAAGAATCTTGGCTTACATTCATGGAATTTTCACTAGCAGGCTATGCTGAACGTTGGTGGTATGCCACCAAGGAACATCTGGAGGACCCCATAAAGTGGAAAATATTTCTTGATGAGTTTCGTAGCCAGTTCTATCCTAATCACTAGTTTGAGGATTAGAGGAGGTTGTTTGCTGAGCTGAAGCAGGGGTCAATGACGGCCCAAGAATACCTCATTCGCTACACTGAACTCTCCCGCTACTCACCAGCGACTACCACTTTCCCTGAGGATAATTTACAGAAGTTTATCCGGGGATTGTTTGACCATGTACAACACCAGTTGTCTACATTGGATTTCACTTCCATAAAGGAGGTAGCTGCTAAGGCTAGCAAGATGGAGGCAACTCAGAGTCGGCTTCAAGGGGGTCCATCACATTTCCAGCCACATCAGTTAGGAAGATCTACTCGTCGAGATTTCTACAGAGCTCGTAGAGAGTATCGTTTCCACTCAGTGGATACCACTCCAACCGTTACTAGGTTTGCCCCTACACCTACTTTGGGACAGGGCTTGGCGAGTCGCGGTACTACTTCCTTCCGCTATTCTACACACTCCTAGAGTCGCAAGCCAGGAGGTACTAGCCTTATCTCGGGACGATCCTTTTCTCATCCAGGAGATCATAGGTGCTTCCACTACCAGCAGTCAGGCCATTTCAAGGTCAAGTGTCCTTACTTGCTGACAGCTCAGGTGGCCATCAATCAAGTGTGCGATCAACTTTCTCATCCGCACAGTCACATAGATCAGCTTCTTATCGTGGAGGTCGAGGCTTTCAACATCCTCCACCACGACCAACCTTCAGTGCTGCAGGTTCTAACGCCCCACCACAGCCTCAGGTACAATTGAATGCAATCACACAGGAGCATGCCTACGCCTCAGGAGCTATAGTGTGAGGTATGATTTCAATGCAAGGTATATCCTTACATACCTTATTTGATTTGGGAGCTACGCACTCTTTTCTAGCCCATCGAATAGTACCCAAGATAGATAAAGAGCCAGTCTGTGTTTCATCTCCTTACTACATCAAAGGCCCAGGGGGGCAATTATTCATAGTGCGACAAGCAGTGGAGGATGTAGCAGTGCATATTGGCGGGCACCTGATGCCTTCATACTTTTTACTCATTCAGTTAGAAGATTTTTGATATCATCTTAGGTATGGATTGGCTCGAGCAGCATCATGCGTGCCTTGATTGCTTCGAGAAGACGGTAGTGTTCCGTTTTCCAGGCATACCTACCTTTTAATTTGATGGACGTACCGCAGATAGTGAGAACTTATATGTATCGACATTGAAGGTCCAACAATTTCTTAATCAGGATTGCATAGGTTTTCTCGCCTATGTTGTGGAGTTACTTGCCCCGGATTGCATGATTGAAGATGTCAGAGTTGTGCAGGATTTTCCTGACGTATTTCCGGAGGAATTACCTGGACTACCATTAGGGAGGGAGATCAAGTTCGAAATCACCGTGATACCCGATACACAACCTATCTCCATCCCTCCATATCGAATGGCACTAGCCTAACTCAAAGAGCTCAAATTACAACTGCATGAGTTGTTGGAAAAGAGATTTATCCATCCTAGTACATCACCTTGGGGAGCACTGGTCCTCTTCGTAAAGAAGAAGGATGGGTATATGCTATTGTGCATCGATTACATGCAATTAAATAAAAGGACGGTAAAGAACCGTTATCCACTTCCATGAATAGATGATCTTTTTGATCGGTTGCAGGGTGCAGAAGTATTCTCAAAGATTGACCTACGATTGAGTTATCATCAATTGAGAATTAAGGACACAGATGTGCTTAAATCTGCTTTTTGCACCATATACGACCATTATGAGTTTGTGGTCATGCGTTTTGGACTCACGAACGCTCCTGCCGCATTCATGGACATGATTAACAGAATTTTCCGTCCATACTTAGATCATTTTGTAGTGGTGTTCATTGATGATATCTTGATCTACTCACGTGATGAGCATGAGCATGAGCAACATCTTCGTACTATTCTTGAAACACTTAGAGACCACAAGTTGTATGTAGAATACAATAAGTATGAGTTTTGGCTTACCAATGTAGCTTTCCTCGATCATGTAATTTTGGAAGCAGGTGTGACAGTTGATCTAGTCAAGATAGAGGCAGTAATGTCATGGGAGCAGCCCAAGATAATTATCGAGATACGTAGTTTCTTTAGGCCTCATCGGCTACTACTGATATTTTGTTAGGGGCTTCTCGCAGCTAGCCCTACCACTTACTCGTTTAACACAGAAAGATGTCCCCTTCGTTTGGAGCAACAAGTGTGAGCTGAGCTTTCGCACGTTGAAGGAGAGACTAATTCAGTGCTCCGATTCTCACCCTTCCTTCCGGCACCTTAGATTTTACAATAATACATCGAAGGAGGGTTTAGGTACAGTGTTGATGCAACGTGGTCATGTCGTGGCATATGCATCATGACAACTAAAGAACCATGAATGGAACTACCCTACTCATGACTTGGAGTTGGCATCTATAGTCTTCGCATTGAAAATATGGCGTCACTATCTATATGGGGTCACGTTTGATATTTTTAAAGATTGCAAGAGTCTCAAATATATCTTTGACCATAGGGAGTTGAATATGAAGCAAAGATGATGGATGGTACTGTTGAAAGATTACGACTGCACGATCTCTTATCATCCAGGTAAGGGAAATGTAGTAGCAGATGCTTTGAGTAGAAGAGCACATACCGAGGGCACTGCAGCATGGCTACAGACTTGGGATATGCTCACAGCACTCAGTGAGTGGCACCCATTTGATAGTACTACAGATGTTGTAACTGTACCTGCCAAGTACAGTCGATTATAGGACAAGATTGTGCATGGTCAGCAGATAGATCAGAAATTACAAGATTTGTTTCATCGATGTCTAAAGGAGGAGTTTGATGGATTCAGAATATGTGAGTCCATCTTATGGAAGGGAGATCGTGTTTGTGTCCCTTATGATGATGAGTTGAGCAGAGACATCCTAGATGAGGCTCACTTTTTTAGATTATCTATCGATCCAGGAAGCACCAAGATGTATAGAGTCTGTCAACACTTCTAGTGGGAGGGGATGAAGAGAGATGTTGTAGAATATGTTAGTCATTGCTTTACTTGTAAATTGATAAAGGAAGAGCACAAGCGTCCTCCTAGCTTGTTACAGTCACTCCCTATCCCGTTGTGGAAATGGGAGAGTATCTCTATAGATTTCGTGACATCCTTACCTCATACAGTTGGTGTATATGATGTTATTTGGGTTATTGTGGACTGGTTGACCAAGTTTGCATATTTAATTCATGTGAATATAACATTCACTTCGGTATATCTGGCCAAGCTATATATTCAGCATGTCATTCGCTTGCATGGGATTCCCGAAGAGGTTGTTTTTGATAGAGACTCTTGTTTTACATCTCATTATTGGGGAGAATTCATGAAGGCCCTAAAAATCGAATTGTGCCTTAGTACAACCTATCATCTGCAGACTGATGGGAAATCGGAGAGGACAATTCAAACCCTTGAGGACCTACTCTGAGCATGTGCCATTGAGTGGCAAGGATCTTGGAAGGATCACCTTCCTTTGGTGGAGTTCACTTACAACAACATCTACCATGCTAGTATTGGCATGGCACCTTTTTAGGCATTGTATGGGCGGAGATGCACCACTCCTTTGTGTTGGCAGGAAGTGGACGACAAAGACATTTATTCCATTCAGATAATCGAGATACAACAGTAGCCATAGAAATGACTAGGAAGAAGTTATTGAATGCACAAAGCCGTCAGAAGAGTTACGTTGATCAAAGACGTCGCGACCTAAATTTTGAGGTCAGAGATTTCGTATTCTTGGAGGTATCTCCAATGAAGGGTGTTCAAAGATTTGGTGTCAAGGGTAATCTAGCACTATGGTTCGTTGGTCCTTTCGAGATTTTGGCCCGTATTGAGAAGGTATCATTCCCCCTCATTTGGCAAGCATGTATGATGTATAATATGTGTCAAACCTCCAGAAGTATATTCAAGACCCTCAGCATGTGATTAGCTATGAGGAACTCACGGTTGAACCGAATTTGTCTTTCCCTGAGGCACCCATGCAGATTTTAGACTGGGTAGTCAAGAAGTTGTGGCGGAAAGACATCCCTTTGGTTAAGGTATTGTGGTAAAGTCAGAATATTGAGGAGGCCACATGGGATCCTGAGGCAGATATGCGGCAGAAATACCCCTATCTTTTTAAAGGTATGATCACGAAATCCTAGTTCAATTCTCTTTAAGATTTTTATGGGTTTCATCCTCTTTAAGACTTTATGCATGGACCAATCCTCATTTAAAAACCCATACAATAGATCATACGTCTCGAGGACGAGACTTCCTTTAAGATTTTTATGTTGTAAAACCCCGTATTTTTTTGTCCTAAAATATGAAGTATTTCCAATAACTAAAAAAATTAAATGAAAATGTCATTTAGTAGGGCTCGTTGAGATCTTTCCAACGAGCCAAGAACATCGAATTCTATGCTTCCTATCCCAAGTTATTGTTGTTTTAAGTATCATAGTCGGCACCCATATATTTATCCGAACCAGATCCGAATTGGGATCCAACTTCACCTCTCCATCTATAAAAAAGAGATGGTAGGCTACTCTATCAAAGCCCTAGCCTCCAACATCCTCCCCTCTCATTGGAGCACCCCCACCTTGGCTAGTTTAGTCGTCGGAGGGTCGTCGTCGACCTCGGAGCAGGCGCTTCGATCAAAGATCCGTGACTGCTATCACGAAGGAAAGCTTGAGGTCACCATCTTGAGTGCTTTCGTGCTTCGATCGAGTGACAGAAACTATTATTTCCGTGCGAGAAGAGATCCCGAGGGAACATCCTTGGAGGTAACGATAAATACCCTCCTCTTGTTGTTGGTTTCATACGAATTTTGAGACTATATTTGGTACCTTTTAGAACCTTATGTATCTTTATACCTTAAATCTTAAATTGTCACGATGTCCTTTTCCTTCTTGATGTTGGGTTCTCATGAGTTTATCGAATGCATGTGCTTAATCACTCAATAAGACATAAGTTTTTTTGTTTCTAAAACTATTTTATACTTCCTTCTTCTTGTCGGTTACACAAGATGCTAATGGCTTCCCTACTCAATTTTGGTACGAATATCGAGTTTTATTAGTTTATCCATCTTGTATACAGATTTGCAATGATGATAGGGAACTGGAGTTGTAATACATATACACATTGCCCATTTCATAGGCTATGGATGCATATAAAATAAGATTGTTTGTTGCTTTAGCCTAAACATTCTCCTCATGTTGGCATGTAGTATATTTGTGTCGTTCTTTAATTTCTTGTAATGTGTATTCATCATCAAAGGATTTAATTATATTGCATCCACCATTAGTTTCCAAGGTAAGCAGTAAATAAGGAAATAAATATTAGACTAATTGGTAATGCTTTTGCCGCAATAGGAATTCAAATAGAATTGACTAATCTTATTAAATTTTAGGTCTAGATGGTAGCATGCGTAGGTTTAATATCCCATGCTCAAATAATGTCATACATTTTTGACTAATTTAATATTTGATTCAAATGCTTGTTTGTTGAAAATGATTTAGAAACTTAACGATCAATTCCATCCTTGCAGTTACATACGAAACTAGATTTATGAACACGTCAATTAAGTGATTAAGATGTAATGATTTACTTCATATGTACGTTTTAAAAAAAACTTTCATGTAAGGCATTATTTGAATTATATCATATATATATATATATATTGCTTTTTCCTCTGATAGCCATTAGTCTAACATAAAAGATAACATATGGGATTTTTAATTTATATCCAAGCTAGTGAAGAGATGCGTTGAGATCAAATACCAAAGCATATAAGTGTTTCTGCATGTACTTGTTGTATAGTTACCTTTAGATACAATAACATACAGATGGCGTTGTAATGTTAGATTTTTCTAGATCTTTAATGATTTGACTATTAAACTTGCACTAAGAATATCAATGTTTGGAGGTGTTCGGAATTCATAGCATGTTGCATATCAACGATGTTGTAACGGGTAACCTCTAATGGAACGTAAATACTTTTTAGAATATGATTTTTTTGTGTCACGCAATTTAAATATAGAGTGAATTGTGCTTGAATGTCAATACGAATACCTTTGTGGTAGTATTATCTGAATTACAGTCTACACCCAATGAATATCAGCTTAAGTAATTTAAACTCCAATATGTCTCTAGCAGTTCACTTTTCTATGTTGGGTATCACTTCCTTGGTAAGTATTCGTAGTGATCAGGTAGATTAAGCTAGATGCCTCAATGGATTGGGCATGCATCCTTGGGCCCCAGGTAGATGCCATGAAGGCCGCGACCCCAATGGACGAATTGGGTGACGTTGCATCTAGCATCCCAGTAGCATCTGGAGTCCCTCGACGGAGTTGGCAGGTGGCGCGGTTGACGTTCTTGGTTTCTCACTTATAGAAATTTTTAAGACTCGATTTAAAATTAGATGTGGCCGCATCAAATTCTATTTCGAGTATTATTATTGTGAGAGGTGTTCCGGTATGTGGTTTGATATTGGAGAAATGAGGTTTTTGATCGTTTTCATGTTCTAGTTGAACAAAGATTCGTGAGGGTTTACTCAAGATGACAAAGAAGTTCTCATATAGAGGAGGCATGTGAGTCGAGTACTTATGTGTGCTAAATTAATGCTAGAAATGTGTCATGATCAAATATCAAAAATATGTATTTGCATACTGATGAATCCACATTTCATCATCTTTATTCTATCATTTTGGCACCAAAAACCCTAGCAAATGCCTGTAAATAGCATTAAAATCATCATCTTAGCATCCATGCATGTGCATTCAGATAGTGTCTAAAATATTGTAATTAAGGCCAAAGTTATAGAATAAATAAAGAAAAGAAAAAGAATAAAATATTGTAAATATTTTATGACCCAAAACCCCCGAGACCTAGGCATCTTGATGAATAGGTCGACAAGGAATAAAGTAGGGGGAGATAAGGTCAGAAATACCAATAAAATACCTATACATTTTATTCATTCTTTATTCATTTTGGGACCTATTTTTGGTTTCACTTTTTATACAGCAAATAAAGAAACTTTGTACATGAAAGTTGTAGATAATTTAATAAAGAAAAATACAAAATTGATTTCACAGAAAAAGAATGTACAGATGAAAAGTTATGGTCTGAATAAAAATCCAAAATCCCAACTTCCCAGACCCGTATCTCACAACTGACAACTCCAAATGCAGTGTACTCACCTTTAATTGTATATAGAATAAAATAATCTACCCAATGGTGGTGGTTTCGCATTTGGCGGAGCTACGGTTTGAAAGTTGAGTTTTGGACCCCTATTGTGTACTTGTACTGAATAAAATATTCAATTTATTCTTTATTCATTATTTATTCATTTTTTATATTTTTTATATAATGTTGTAAATATTACTTATAATAATTATGTGCATTTAAATCAGAATAAAAACATAAATAAAATACAAATCAAAATACTTGTATAACACATAGGTATAATACATGTATCTATACCTATACAAATAACACTCTCATTTTTTTAAGTGTATAAAATATATCAAAAAATTAAAATAAAAATATATATGTGTATATAAAAGTATTTCATAATTTTATAAAATCATAAACAAAAATAATAATATTAAAAATACCAAAATAAAAATAAAATTCTAAACTACATAGGTATTATACCTATATAAGGTTAAAAAGGCAACTTGTAAAAATAAATCTCATAAAAATAAATAAAAATCAGAATAAAATACTACATAAAATTTTGAGCATTTTTTATTTTATAACTTTTAATTAATTCGGCCATTTAGTATTTTAAATTGAATTAATAACATGTTTTTCCAGGGTTTTTCCTGGTTGGTCCACGTGGACCAACCAGGAGGTCAGGACTGTTGACCTAGGTCAACAGTCTGACCTACCCCCTGTAGACCTGTCAGGCTTGGTTTTTGAGCTTTTTCTTGGCTTTTTCCCAGCCAAGTCTTGCACGATCTCATGCCACTTCCTTCTGCAAAAATCTTCCCTGTAGATCCATCTTGCCCCGCCGAGTGTTTACATCGGGCTATGCATCAATGAGGTGCTCCAGACCTCTTGGTCTTTGGACCCCTGTCACCTTGGGTCAACCCACTTAAAACCGACCCCCCTTCTTTCCTTTTGAATTCGAGTCCCCTTGGTCCACCCTTCAGCGCCACCCTCGTGCTCCAGAGCTCCCTGGAGGTGACAGCTCCATCGCCAGCTCCTCAGCCAAGGCGTTCGAAGTCGAGGGAGCCTCCACCACCTCCGCCAACAGCCGGCGTCGAGGTACCTTCCTTCCCTCTGGCTCCGGCCATTGAGGGCTCGCCCCGCCTTTTTATCTAGCCCATTAGCTTAGTCTTAGCCTTAGCTTCGAAAACCCTAAAGAAATTTTGAGTTTCGCTCACTGATGGGCAGGGATTTCGACGGTCTTAAGTTCAACACAAAGCGTGAACTCAGTCGCAGTGTCGACCAATCAAAATCCTCACTCGATCAACAATTAACCCACACTAAAAATCACTAATGAGAAATAAATGTGGAGTTAAAATTTATTTTTAACTCTGCACAAATGGTGTATAGTGCAAGTATGCAGAGAGTTCGAACACAGGGAGCAAACAGTGTAGCTCAAGCAAGAGCTAAGTGTGTGAGTGTGTTAAGTGTCTACACTAAGCAAGCAAGCAACTACAATTTTTGTGGGTTTTTGATTTTTAATATTTTTTTTTAATTTTTAATTTTGTATTTGATTTTTGATTTTCTGATTTTTATATTTTATGTTTTATATTTTTGTATTTCTTTTTTTTCAATATTGGAAAATAAAGGCAATATAATACAAGGCAAAGTGAAATATTTATAAAAATGCACAAAAATACTCAAAAATTCAGAAAATAAATGTTTTTGATCTTTTTAATATTTTTTACTGTTTTTGAGATTTTTGGGGCATTTTCCAGATGTTTTTGATATTTTTAAAGTCTGAAATAAGGCAAACAGTGGAAATAAGGGCTGGCTGTGACAAAAATTCAAGTTAAAAATACCAACCAGTAGCAAAAATATTCCACACTATTTTTCTAATAAAAGTAACAAAATAAGGGATAAACAGAAGCTGAGTTTATATTTTTTTGATTTTTCTATGATTCTATATAATTTTTTGAAGTTTTTGAGAGTTTTTAAATTTTTAGTGTTTTTCTTTTGAAATTTTTAATGATTTTTGGACTGACACTAAAATAGGATACAATAGACAATATGTGAATTTTTGGGAATTTTTGGAGGTGTTTTGATATTTTTTTGGTATTTTCTAAGATAGATAGGACACAAAAAGGTTGTTTTTGATTTTTAATAAATATTAAAATAAAATAAAATCAAAAACTAAAATATGGGCGTCAAAGTACACCTATCCAGAAGCTTAAGTCTAATTTTGTGGAATTTTTGGGGTCTAAATGATATTTTAAACAATTAGAACAAGGGTCCCAACATTAAACAGTTCTGGCAAGGGCATAAATGCAATTTAAGACACATCCAGGGGCTAACATGCAATTTTCCACAAAATATTACACTATATATTCAAGTTTTGGAACCAAAAAGTAATTACAAAAACCGCCAGGGGCACGCCTACAAATTTCCCACCAGGGCGCGTGACTTGCACGCGCCTGGGAGGGACTGGAATGCAATATCACAAAAGTCTGGGGTTTAACATGCAAAATACCCAGAAATGTTACACGTGCTCTGAAAGTTTTAGGGTTAAAACGAAATAAACAAAAGACCGAGGGGTCCTCTGCAAAATGCCCACCACCTCACGTGTACAGGTCACGTGAGGTGACGTGGCGAGGGACCCAAACGCAAATAACTAAAATCCGAGGGTCTTTTTGCAAATATTACCAAATATTTAAACTACCAAGGCAAGTTTATAGACTAATAACTAAATACAAAAATCGCGAGGGTCGGGATGCAAAATACCCTCGCTCCGGCTCTCTGATGAGGACGCGTGGCACGCATCCAACGGCTGGGGCGACGGGAGACGATCCAGCGGCTGGGCGCGCTTCACTTATCCACGTGGCAAGCTCTGGACGGCCGATGACGGTTGGGCGATCAGCGGCTGAGATTAGATCCTCCTGAGGTGATCTGACGGTCGAGGCCGAGGAAGATCCAACGGCCGCTGCTCGATCTGGAGCTCCTCCTCGATCTGACGGCTGGGAAGAGGGTTGCAAGAACGGGGAAGAACGCCGGCGAAGGCGAGCTTCTCCGACCTCGATCTCCTTCCTCCGGCGACGAATGTGCTTCAAAATGGCCGTGGAGGCTCCTGGGGTCGTCTTCTACCTCCTGGGGGCTTCAAAATGCCTCGGCGACGGCCGAGGTGCTCAGGCGAAGGTGGCGGAGCTGGAGGGCTCGGCTGAGCTCCGGCGATGCTCAAAATCGCTCCCAGGCGCGATTCAACGCGCGTTGACCCTGCAGAAGAAGTTAGCAGGTCCAGGGCAAAATGCCTGGACCCTTGGTGGACCTAAACTAAGCGCGAGGTGGAGTGGTCGATGGTAGCCGGAGGTGCGCTCCGGCGATGATGGTCGAATGGACGAAATACGTGATGGATCTTTGATCTTTTTGGGGGTTTTTAAAGCCTAAGCTACCAGGAAGAAAATGCAATAAAGAAAAAACGCGGGTGGAGGCCCTCGATGGCCGGAGCCAGAGGAATGAAGTTACCTCGACGCCGGTGATTGGCGGAGGTCGACGCCGGTGATTGGCGGAGGTGCTGGAGTCGTCCTCGACCTCGGACGCCTTGGCTGAGATGCTCGCGGCGAAGCTGTCACCTCCGGCGAGGCCTGGAGCGCAAGAGAGGCGGAGAGGGGTGGACCAAGGGGACTCAACCGAGGGAAGGAAGTGAGGGGTTCATATTTGAAGGGAGTTGGGCGCGTGGTTTCGAGAAGAGATCACGGGTGGTAGAAGAAGATCTGAAGAGATCTGGCATAGCGGCGATGGAGATGGATCTACAGCGATCAACTTCCAAGAAGGAAGCGAGGACGAAGGACGAGCGGCGCGGCCTCGAAAAATCCGCCAAAGCGGGGAGAAAACGAGGCGCGCGGAGCTCAAGGAGGGTGAAGAATGGACTGTTGACCCGCCGGTCAACAGTTCAAGGCGCCTGGTTGGTCCACGTGGACCAACCAGGGAAAAGATAAAGAAAATGTTTTATAAATTCGTTTAAAAATAGAAATAAATAGAATTAAAGTATGATTATGAAATAAAAATTGTTTGTTATTTTATGTAGTATTTAATTATGATTTTTATTTATTTTTATGAATTATGTTTTTACAAGTTGCTTTTATACCCTTATATAGGTATAATACCTATGTCTTTAGGTATTTTATTTTTATTTTGTGTATTTTAATTTATTTATTTTTGTTTATTATTTTCAAAAATTATAAAATACTGTTTTATACATAAAGATATTTTTATTTTATTTTTCTGATTTATTTTGTATATTTAATAAAATACAAAAGTATTTTGTATAGGTATAAGTATAGGTAATGTACCTATGTATTGGATATATACAAGTATTTTTATTTGTATTTTATTTATGTTGTTTGATTCTGATTTAAATGCACATAATTATTATAAGTATTATTTACAACATTATAAAAATATAAAATTGTAAAAATAATGAATAAAGAATAAGTTGAATATTTTAATCTGTACAAGGTACAATGTGGGCCCAAAACTCGACTTTCAGACCGTAGCTCCGCCAAATGCGAAACCACCACCATTTGGTAGATTATTTTATTCTATATACAATTAAAGGTGAGTACACTGCATTTGGAGTTGTCGTTTGTGAGATACGGGTCTGGGAAGTTGGGATTTTGGATTCTTATTCAGACCATAACTTTTTATCTGTACATTATTTTTGAATGAAATCAATTTTGTATTTTTCTTTATTAAATTATCTACAACTTTCATGTACAAAGTTTCTTTATTTGATGTCTAAAAAGTGAAGCCAAAAATGGGTCCCAAAATGAATAAAGAATGAATAGCAAGTATAGGTATTTTGACTGTGTTTCTGACCTTATCTCCCCCTACTTTATTCCTTGTCGACCTATTCATCGAGATGCCTAGGTCTCGGGGGTTTTGGGTCATAAAATATTTACAATATTTTATTCTTTTTTCTTTTCTTTATTTATTCTATAATTTTGGCCTTAATTACAGTAATTTACACACTGTTGAGATGCACATGCATGAATGCTAAGATGCTCTATTTAAGGGTATTTACAAGCATTTGCTAGGGTTTTAGGTGCCAAAATGATAGAATAAAGATGATGAAATGTGGATTCATCACTCACTCCTTCGCCAAATCGCTCATCCTCGCCGGAGCGTAACTCCGGCCACCTATCGTCACCTCCCTTCGCGCATCGATTAGGTCCATCCCAGGTCCAGGCACTTTGCCCTGGACCTTCTAACGCTTTTTGCAGGGCCAAAGAACGTTGACTCGCGCCTGGGCGCGTTTTTGAAGCTCGTCGGAGCTCAGTCGAGCTCTCCAGCTCCGCCGATCACTTGCGAGCGGCACGGCCAACGCCGTGCACTTTTGGTGCCCCCAGGAGATAGAGGACGACCCCAGGAAGCTCCAGCCCGCTTTTGAAGCCAAGCAACTCGCCGGAGACGGAGCTTGACCTCGGAGAACCTCGGCTCGCCGGAGTTCGTCGTTGTTCTTTCTCCGGGCTTCGCCACCGTTGGATCAAGGTGGAGCTCCAGATCGCGCATCGACCGTCCGATCTTCCACGCCCAGCCACCGTCTGATCTCTTTTTGAGATCTAATCTCAGACGTCGACGTGAACCGTCATCGGACGCCCCCATGCTGCCACGTGGATAAGTGGCTCGTTCCCCGCCGCTGGATCGCGCCCCGCCGCCAGCCGTTGGATTCACGCCACGCGTCGTCACCGGATCGTCCCAGCGAGGGTATTTTGCATCCCAACCCTCGCACTTTTTGTATTTATTATTTAGTATTTAAACTTTTGTCTGTAGTGTAATAGTTTTGTAATATTTGCATAAAGACCCCCGAACTTTGTTTATTTGCATCTAGGTCCTTCGCCACGTCACCTCACGTGACCTGTACACGTGAGGTGAGGGCATTTTGCAGAGGGACCCTCAGTTGTTTGCTTATTTAGTTTGTACCAAACCGTGGCGTTAAGTGTTGTACTTTTTGGATATTTTGCAAGTAGGCTAGCTTCGTGTGATATTACATTGCAAGTCCTCGCCAGCGCGTGCAAGTCACGCGCCCTGTGGGAAAATTCGTGCGTCCAGGGCCAGTTTTGTTTGTTAGAAATTGAATATTCAGTATAAACTTTTGTGGAAAATTGCGTTTGCCCCTGGATGTTTTGTAAATTGCATAAATACCCCTGCCAGGACTGTTTAATGTTTGGATGTTTGTTGTAATTATTTGACCTATCATTTTAAGTCCAAAAATTCCACACAAATGGGGATTAGCTCCTGCACACGTGTACTTTGACGCCACATATTTAGTTTTTGATTTTACTTTATTTGCATATTTATTAAAAATCAAAAACATGCTTTTTATGCACTGTCTAGTTTAGAAAATACCAAAAAAATATTAAAACCTCTCCAAAAATTCCAAAAAAATTACCTAGTGTCTATTTTATCCTATTTTAGTGTCAGTCCAAAAATCATTAAAAATTTCAAAAGAAAAACATTAAAAATTTAAAAACACTCAAAAACTTCAAAAAAATATATAAAATAGTGGAAAACTCTAAAAAATACAAACTCAGTTTCTGTTTGTTCCTTATTTTGTTCTTTTTATTTGAAAAATAGTGTGAAAATTTTCAGCTACTGGTTGCTATTTTTAAATCTCATTTTACTCACAGCCAGCACCCTTTCCACTGTTTTGCCTTATTTCAGCTTTTAAAAATATCAAAAACACCTTGAAAAATCCCCAAAAATCACAAAAACAGTAGAAAATCCTAAAAATATTAAAAACCATTTATTTCTGAATTTTTGGTTATTTTTGCACCATTTTATAAATATTTTAGCTTGCCTTTTATTATATTGTCTTTATTCTCCAATATTGAAAAAGAAAAAAAATTATAAAATATAAAATATAAAAATCAGAAAATTAAAAATAAAAATACAAAATTAAAAAAATTAAATTAAAAAATAAAAAAAAATTAAAAATTAAAAACCCAAAAAAATTTTATTTGCTTGCTTGCTTGGTGTAGACATATCACACACATTCACTTGAGCACGAATTTGTGAATTACCCTGCTTACTCCCTGTGTTCGAACTCTCTGCATACTTGACACTATACACCATTTGTGCAGAGTTAAAAATAAATTTTAACTCCACATTATTTCTAATTTATTGATCTTTAGTGTGGGTTGATTGTTGATTAATTTCAGAATTTGTGTGGTCAAACACCGACTGTTGACTCGCCTTGTGAGTCGATACAACCACACCGATTCTTGAGATTATCAAATGGCGTCGTTGCCGGGAAGCAACAGCGAGTAGTTCACATTTTGTTTGATTGAGTGATTGTTTACCATAGCATTATTTTCCATCTCTTACATATTTGATATATCTTGTTGAGCTATCTGACCGTCTCTTTTCTTGTCTTCTTGCGAGGGACCGCGAGGCAAGGCGGATTGCTTAGGTGATTCGGAGCATCCTTGGGAAGCGGGGCCGGCCTTCTTAGGTCACGCCGGCAGGAGAGAGCAGGAGGAGTGAGGGAGAGTGATTAGATTAGCTTACATTTTTTTGTGAGAGAGTGTTTAATTTGTAATAATACAGGTACACTTGGACTTGGACACTCAAACTATCGGGCCTAATTTCCGGGTGTTTGTTCACCCGGGGGCTCACCGCGGATTTTATCGAGTTTTTATTGCCGTCATTTTCTGGTTTTGTTTTCATTTTTCACTTTCTTTTGTGGATTGAGCTCTTAGTTCTAGGTCCTGCTTGACTCGATTAGAATAGGTCCAAACACCTAATTATCTTTGCATGCTCCTATAGATTCGTATTTGGACTTAGACTAATTAAACAGTTAGCTAGTAGCTTCCGATCCACGCGCCGCGAGCTCACACCCGAACAAGCGCTTTCTCCTAACTCAAATGTGTTGAGCAGAGGAGGGGTGAGCCTAGACCGGACACTCGGATTAGGAGTTAATAGTTAGCTTGTGGTTCTTCACGCTAGCAGTTGCCTGTTCTAGGACGATTTCCGCTTGCATATCGCCATATAGCTTAGGTTTAAAAATTCTGCTTTGCATCCCGCATGGAGAGAGCTGGGATTCGCTGTAAGTCTTCTTACTTTGCACGCATCATCTAGGCACAAAGGTGAGATTTCCACCTTGGTGTCGACTTGCACGGCTTTTCCGACTCTATTCTCCCTCTGTTTTTGTAACAAAGTAGGATAAAGGAAAAAACACAAAAACTGTTAGGCGCTTGTTTGAATTTACTCAAAAGAAGCGATAACACCAAAAAAAATTAATTAAAAAAGGGACTGCTAAAGAAAACTTGACCAAAATAAAAACGGTAATTGGATTCATTGCTTGGGGAGAGTAACACCCTCACTTGTCTTCAGGTTGCATGGGAAGGTTTCCTTCCAAGTAAGGTGAGCGCTTCGTAAGGATTAGAGCCAAAAACCCAACTTGTGGCTGCCTTGTGTATCGCCTGGATTTCCGAAGTATTGGCGCTACTATCATACGTAGTCGAGTAGGACTTGGTCGCCATTGGTGACTCGCTATTGTGTGAGCACCGACCTTGTCCGAAGTACCGAGCTTAGGCCACGCCTTCACGGGTGTGTCTGTCTCACCGGCTGCGTCCGAGTAGGACCTTGTACGCTCACGGGTGATTCCGTTGCGAGCGAGGTCCGAAGTATCGGTTTCGCCTATCGGCTTCCTCTCTCTTTTCTTTGGCTGAGTAGGGATCCAGGAAGGGTTACAAGGACCTCAAAAAGCGTAAGTTACAGGTTACACAGGAGGAGGACAAGTACGGGGACACTCTCCTGGCAGTACTCTCTCTCCTATAGGCGTAGCGTTCTAAGGACTCGTGACAAGATAAATACCTGAAAACAAGCTAAAATTGACAAGATAAAAGTCAAACCTTCACGGCTTCACGATTTGAGTTGGTGAATCCACCCTTGCTTTGCGTTTGATTGTTAGATTTATTTAGGTCAAGATCAAAAACACCGCACAATTGTGCACAATTTTGTTGCATATCATCTTCTTCTTTTCTTGCATTATCCCCACTCTTTCCGAATAATCAAGATGATGGGACGGAGATCTCTTAGGCCAACTTTGTCGGCACCGCTATCTAGCACTCCTCCTTACTCATCTAGGAATGTCTCGGAGAGTCCGCTCTCCGAGCCCGAGTTTACATCCACCATGTTCCCCCTCGACCACCCTTCCCATTCTCCTTCTCTCAGTCCAATTGTGTCAGAATTCAGTGCATCACAGAGTTCCGCTCATTCAACAGCACCTGAGATGGCCTCTTTTGCTTTTTCAGAAAATCCAGCAATGGCAGACAGAGGCGAGCACCCAGATGACCACGATCACCCTCCATTCATAATCGATCAGGTGGCCATCAACAATTCCTTGCTAGCGTCCCTGGAGAATATGCAGAGACAGATCCGTGATCAGGGAACATTCATGGGTGATCTGATGAGAGAGATAGCACAGCTGAGAGAAAACCGACCTGGGGGCGGTGGCGGTGGAGGAGGAGGAGGACCCGATGCAGGAGGAGGCGATCCAGACGCTGAACGACCGCCACAGACTATCATGAGGGAACTGCACAATCCAGCTTCGTCCCTCACTCACCGGTGGATCAGACTCCCGCCAATCCACGGAGACTTCGAGCTTCGGCACCACACGATTCAGTTGCTACCCAAGTTTCACGGGCTGCCGACCGAAGAGTCGCACCTCCACCTCCAAGAATTTGAAATGATATGCAGTACTATCCATGATCGGTTGATGACCGAGGACACCATTAAGATGATCGCCTTCCCGTTCTCATTGGTTGATAGAGCCGCATATTGGCTCAAGCATCTCGGGCGATTCGTCGATACTTGGGCAGATCTCCGGACCGCATACCTCAAGAAGTATTACCCGCTTGGCCGGACCAACGCAGCTCGAGCCATGATCAGCAACTTTGTCATGATCCCAAACGAACAGTTCCATGAAGCCTGGGATCGATTCAGAGAGCTCATAGACCGGTGTCCACATCACGATATCTCCAAGCCCAACCTGGTGCAGAGTTTCTTCTGTGGGCTGACACCGGAGCTGCAGGGGCTTGTGAACGCCTCTTGCGGTGGGTCCTATTTCTCTAAGGGAGAAGACGACGTCTGGGCCATCTACGAAGGTATGGCAGAGAACTCTACAGTGATGACCCAGGCCAGAGTCTACACTCAGCAGAAACCCCCGCAGGGAGCGGGATCATTTCAGAGGATTGCCCGCATTGATGCCGGTCCCAGCACAACGTCGGTAGCTGCAGCCCAAGCCGAATCAACAGCAGCCGACATGGGCATTATTAGCGAAAAGTTGGACCGCATGGAGATCCTCGAAAAGAAGCAGAACCAAGGTCTAGCCCAGATGGACCTTCTCACCAAAACCATGAGTGACCTGAAGACTCAAATTCTATGTATTCAGGAGGCACAAGCCCATTCCCAACAGCCTCCCAGGTCACAGGTTGCTTCCAGCAACAGCAATTCCAACCAGGCCTCTACCTCATACCGCCAGGTGAACCATATCCAGGCGGAGCCGGTTCCATTGCTGCAATACCATTCAGAGCAACCGCCATCTTCGGACACGCAGATGGTGGTCTATCAGCCGGAGCAGCCACTGGCAGTTCTCCCTCCACCCTCCTTTGAGCAGGAACCATTGATGGAAGTCAATGGGATTTGGTATGACCGATACCCTCAGCCCGCAATTCGTAGGGATCACCCCAGATTCCGTTGGGGCAATGGTGGATCCTCGTCCCAGCAGCATCCTCCTGCCCAAGGACAGCAGAACAGCCAGGCGACACAACAGCAATAGCCCCAATATGCCCATCAGCAACAATACCAGAGTGGTCCTCGTCCCTCCTATCAGGGACAGCAGTGGAGGCAGCGACAGCCGCCTCAGCAGTCTTATCACCAGCCTTCCCCCCAGTATCAGCAACAACACCAGCAGCAACAGCCCCATTTCCAGCAGGGACAGACATCCGGTTCTCAGGGTCCAGCCTATGAGAACCCAGCCCTCGATGATCTTGCCCGCTTGCTATCTGAACAGCGAGCATCTTTCAGGCAAGAAATGGATGAATTCCGGCAGGAGATGCGGGATATCATCAAAGGTAAAGCCGCCATACCCGCTCAGATCGAACCTAATCCTAATAACCTAAAAAGAATAAAAAGAAAATCTGAGCAGGTAGAGTTCACAGAGGATACCTCTCCTAGTGACGATTTGAATGATATGTCTTATTCTTTGAATGATGCTAATTTTGTGACTACTAGGAGCAGTAGGAAGCCAGCCGGCGGCGCCTCTTCTGAGCGAAAGCCAGATGCAGAACCAGGAGCGCCAGAGGAGCAGACTAGCGGTGCTGATGCCGCTAATGATGATGTTGAAGACGGTGGTGCTGATGCCACCAATGATGGAGTCCAGGACGACGGTACTGATGCCGTTGTGATACCAGATGCAGACGGTGGTGCTGAAGCCACCATTTTGAATGATGAATCAGAGCGCGGTGCTGATGCCGCGAAGACCGGTGCGAGTGGTGGTGCTGAGGCCACCACATCTACTTTTGTTGAGCCACCAACTGTGATGTTACCACCTTTTGTATCTAGAGACTGTGGGAACAAAAACAAAAACAAAAATATGAATAAAGGAAAGGTTTCTGTTCAAATTGCGGATCCATATGTTGTGAATGATGATAATTGTATGGATTCTCTGTCTTCACAGGCACAGGACCGAGTCCTAGTCCTCCATCTGAGGAGGTCCCTACCATCCCCTTCCCTGAGGCACTCCGCCGAGCGAAGGGGAACAAAAAAGAAAATCCAAAAAAGAGCCAACAAGTAGAGTTCGGCAACGAAATGATTGACAGATTCCATATTCAGCTGACTCTACGGGAAGCATTTGAGCATATCCCCTTCTTCAAAAAGAACTTGAAAGAGACAACTACTGTTCGAAGGAAGAAGAGGCACAGAGATCAAATCCATATGCTCACTCATGACACATGTTGCATCATCCAGAACAAGCTGCCAGCCAAGCGACCAGACCAGGAGCTCCCTATGTCAGATGCGAGATTCAGGAGCAGCAGTTTGATCGTACTCTATTAGACAGCGGCTCTTCAATTAACCTCCTTCCGGCAGCCTTACTCAAGCAGTTCGAGTTTGGCCCTCTTCTTCGAAGCAGAACCGTCCTTCAGTTTGCTGATAGGTCGATTAAGAGGCCGAAGGGATTATTGAAAGACGTGGTCGTTACCATTCAGGGCCTGAAATTCCCCGTGGACTTCGTTGTGTTGGACATGGAGATCCCTGAGTCGGTAACTGATGCCCCCATCATTCTCGGACGTCCATTCTTGGCCACAGCCAAGGCGGTGACCGACCATGATAGCGGGAAGGTATGCTTTCGCGTAGAGGGCGAAACCATACAAATAGAGACGATCGAAGAGATCAGAGCCAGAGAGGTAGAGTGCTCCGAGCAAGCTCATGGCAGTCGAGAGCCGGGAGAGCACATCCCTGGATGAGGATATCTCTGAGGCTGACAGTGTTGTGATGAGTGGTGCTGAGGAATTTCAATCATGCTCATCTTCTTCTGATCCCTCGGATTCAGACATTGACTGGGATGACTTTGATGACTATTTACCTTGTCTGATTCCTACTGAGCCAACAACCATGACAGAGTGCGAGCCGGTGCAGTTTATAGTTGATTCAGAAGGCCGCCCTTCGTCAGCAATTCATGCAGAGCGAGAGTTCTCCCATGCAGACCTGGTAGCATTTACACAGACATATCAGAAGCCAGATCTGCCACCTCCCAGTTGTCCAGAACGGAAACCTCTACCGCAATCAATGAAGTACAGATTCCTTGCTGGAGAGCCAGAAATGCACCCAGTCATTATCTCAGCAGATTTTACTGGAGAGCAAGAATCTCGTCTAATGGAGGTTCTTGAAAGAAACCGCAAGGCAATCGGTTGGAGTATAGCTGATCTCCAGGGGCTGAGCCCAAATCTTTGCTCTCACCACATTTATCTCGAGGATAACGCTAAGCCGTCGCGTGAGTTCCAACGACGGCTGAACCCGAATCTTCGAGACGTAGTCATGAAAGAAATCTCCAAGTGGTGGAGTGCCGATTTTATCTATCCCATCTCCGACTCCAAATGGGTAAGTCCGCTACATGTGGTACCTAAGAAGACGGGTATCACTACAGTTGTCAATGAGTCTGGAGAGGAGATCGCTACCAGAGTACCAACTTCTTGGAGGGTCTGTGTGGACTACAGACGATTGAATGAGGCCACCAAGAAGGATCACTTCCCGCTACCCTTCATTGATCAGATTATCGAGCGGTTAGCCGGGAAGAGTCATTACTGCTTTCTTGATGGGTACTCTGGATACAATCAGGTGGCCATTGCGCCCGAAGACCAGGAGAAAACGACATTCACCTGTCCGTTTGGGACTTATGCTTTCAAACGGATGCCCTTTGGTCTATGTAACGCTCCGGCGACATTCCAAAGGTGCATGTTGTCCATCTTCTCGGACATGGTGGGTGACTATTTAGAGGTCTTCATGGATGACTTCTCGGTCTACGGCGACGGGTTCGACGCTTGTCTTGACTGCCTAGACCGTGTGCTCAAGTGTTGCATTGAGGTTAACCTTGTTTTATCCTGGGAGAAGAGTCATTTCATGATGACTCAAGGGACGGTCCTTGGTCATATCGTCTCCAACAGGGGCATGGAGGTCGAATCCGGCTAAGGTGGACATCATCAGAAAACTCAATCCGCCGTCCAATCTGCGTCAGCTACGGTCTTTTCTGGGGCATGTCGGTTCTACCGACGGTTCATTCAGGACTTCAGTCGAATTGCCCGACCGCTTACTGACTTGCTGACCAAAGACACCGAGTTTATTGTTAATGATAAGTGTCTTGAATCATTTGAGACTCTCAAGAATATGGTTGTTTCAGCTCCTGTCCTTCAGCCACCCGATTGGTCTCTCCCATTCGAGATCATGACGGATGCCTCAGATTTTGCTGTTGGGGCTGTGCTTGGACAGAGGAGGGATGGATTACCTTTTGCCATTCACTACGCAGCCAGACTTTGGATGCCGCGTAGCGGAATTACACTGTGACTGATAGATGCTGGCCGTAGTTTTCGCTCTTGATAAGTATCGATCATATATTCTCGGATCTAGAGTGACCATTTACACTGATCATACCGCCATCCGGTATTTAATGGCTAAGAAGGATGCCAAAGCACGTCTCACCAGATGGATCCTTCTACTCCAGGAATTTGATATTGAAATTAAGGATAAGCCTGGAGTCAAGAATGTGGTGGCGGATCATCTCTCCAGATTGGAGAATCTTGAGGAATCTGAACCCATGCACCTATCACTGAGACATTTCCGGATGAGGCGATCTTGGCTGTCACCTCATTCCCATGGTATGCTGACTTTGTAAACTATCTTGTTGCCAAGACAGTCCCTCAGGGTTGGCCCAGGCAGAAACTTGAGACCTTCCTAGCTAAGGCCAAGTTTTACCATTGGGAGGATCCCGTCCTTTATCATGAAGGAGGGGATAGTATCTGGAGGGGGTGCATTCCTCAAGAAGAGCAGCACAGCGTCCTCACATACTGCCACAAGCTTGAGGCAGGAGGACATTATTCTGGAAAAAGAACAGCACAAAAGGTGCTTCAATCCGGCCTATGGTGGCCTACTCTCTTCAAGAATTCTGATGAGTTCGTGAAGAGATGTACTGACTGTCAGAAAATGGGAACCTGCGGACAGAGAGACATGATGCCCATGCAACCCATTCACTTCTGTGAGGTTTTTGATGCATGGGGGATTGATTTCATGGGCCCATTTCCTAAGAGTCAGGGATTCGAGCATATTTTGCTCGTTGTAGATTATGTCAGCCGATGGGTTGAGGCCATCCCCGCCCGAGCCGCAGATGCTAAAACCGTTTGCAAATTTTTGAGGAAAAATATCATTTCACGGTTCGGAGTACCTAGAGTCTTGATTTCAGACGGGGGGTCTCACTTCATCAATGACAAAGTCAGGGCCCTTGCAGACGAGTTCGGCATTGACCATCGGGTTGCCACTCCTTATCACCCTCAGACTAATGGTCTTGCCGAAGTATCGAACAGGGAGATAAAGACAATCTTGCAGAAAGTTGCCCGTCCAGACCGAAAGGATTGGTCACAGCTTTTGGACTCGGTCTTGTGGGCTTATCGGACTTCTTTCAAAAATCCATTGGGGACATCTCCCTTTCGTCTCGTCTATGGCAAGCCGTGCCATTTGCCAGTGGAGATCAAGCATAAATCTTTTTGGGCAGTTACTGAGTTGCTTCTAGACCCCGAGAGTATAGGAGACCAGAGAAGAGCTGAATTGGCAGCCCTGGAAGAACTAAGAGATACAGCCTTTTCGAACAGCCTACAGTACAAAGAGAAAGTGAAGACATGGCATGATTCGCATATCAGCCATAAACAGTTTGAGCCAGATCAGAGAGTATGGTTGTTTGATTCCAGGCTGAAGTTATTCCCAGGGAAATTGCAGAGCAAGTGGAAAGGACCGTATGTGGTCAGGAAGGTACACGACAATGGCAGCATCGATATATCCGAACCGTCATCTTACTCTACCTTCCGCGTCAATGGTCAACGTCTGAAACTATATCTTGATCATGATCCACCGACCATTGACGTTGCCCCCATTCTTCTGATATGAGATGTGTCCTTTGATTCTAATCATCTGCATCTCATATATGGTGATCAACTCTATTCCCCCGCTGTACAGATCCATCTGTTCATATCACTTTCATCTGTTGATCTATTTTCTTCTTTTCTTCTTTTCTTCTTTTCCTTTTCTATCTTCTTCATCTACCGAAAAGGTGCCGCCCTTGTAGACAGTTTTCCATACTTAGGACGTACTTTGTCCTAAGTATAGGGGGGGTGTGCACCCCGAGTTTCTTCTATTCCTTTCGATCCTCTCCCTTGTCTCCTCTTCTTGTCTATACTTAGGGATATCTTACCCTAAGTATAGGGGGAGACAATCTGAGTACGATCTGTTCATTCCCACCCTTGACCCTCCCTGCTTTGTGTACAGTCTGCTATACTTAGGATTATTTGATCCTAAGTATAGGGGGACGGTCAACTTCTCATTCATTGATTCATTCATTTATTCTTTTTTTATTTAGGCTTGTCTATACTTAGTACGAGTTATGTCTTCTCTTTTCTCTCTGATCTATGAGGATATAGCTCAAGCTAAATATAGGGGGGTCGCATATACTACGTATATACTTTAGCCATAACTCGTACTTTCGTATTTTCCTAATAATATGGCTAATCATTCTTTAAAATTCATTAAATTCATTAAAAATCCCTAATAAAAAGATGTGGTTATTCCTCAAATTCTTTTTGTATATATTGATTAATAAATCAGGTGAAAATGTTTTTTGCAAAATGTTTGAAAAATAGTTTGAAAATCCTTGTGAACATCTATTGAAAACTATTTTGAAAATATTTTGTTACATGTTTTCAACCTTTGTAAAAATGTGTGTTTTGTAAAACTTCTTTTCTTTGTGTGAAAATAAAATGTTTGAAAAATGATTTGCAGATGGTTTGAAAAATGGTTGCAAAAATGATTTGAAAAACCTATATATGCTGTTTGAAAAGCCTTTGCAAAATGATTTTCAAATGTGTGTAAAAACTATTTTTGGACTATAGTTTTCAAAAATTGTGTAAATTGTTTTCAAATAAGTTTGAGGAATATTCACATCACACCAAAATTAACTATGTATATATGTATAAAATTGACCACTTACCCTGTAAATTCTTAAAATCCATTTCTTGTTTATATGAAGAAGCACACCCGTGTACATAGTTTTCACCTAGTTTTTAGCCAAATCTTTTTGTTTTCAAAAATTCCCAAAAACATTTGCAAAATTAAAATCCAAAAACATTTGAAAAATCTTTTTGAAAAATACAAAAAATTGCATATGCATCATCATCATCTTTTCAAAAATCCATAAAAAGTTCAAAATCTTGAAAATTGCATCACAAAAATATTTTCTGCATTGCATTGCATAGCATTCGCATTTTTCGGATTGAGTTTGATGGTTGAACAAGTCTAAGTAAAATCCGGAGATTGGAGCTTGATTGGACCTTATAATTTACCTAATAACAGGAACCTTATAGGAACCAGTTTGAGGTACTTCAGGTCTAGTTGACTTAATTCTTTGAGGATCACGAGACTTGGTTCAATGGATTCTTGACTGCTTAAGTAGAGTATTTCGGAGCACACGCACGATTCTTGTTGATAATGACCTAACTTGGACACCTGCACCTTTCACATGGCTCAACTCAATTGGAGTGGTGAGGGGATTGGATTTGCCGGTATGAGACGCACACAAGTGGAAACATTTGTCCTCCTCTAGGGAGGGAAGTGCATCCCAACCCGTTCAGTGATTAGGAAGTCTAAAGACAGGAGGCTGTGGGTTGCGATAAAGCTTCAAAAGAGGGATAGTCTATTGGCTCAAGAAGAAAAACTCCTTATGTAAATGCTGCTGTGAATAGTAGTTCAAAAAAAAAAGTTCAGGCATGTACAAAAATGAAAAGCCTGCAAAGTATGTACATATGTTGTAAAGTCAATAAGCAAGCTTGAGTTCCAAAGTCATATCATGTGAGCCTGCAGCTGGATGACTTGACTACACTGGTCTTGCATCCTCGGATAGGTAGCTACACTGGCTATCGTCCATTCTTCTCTTCACCCCCCTCCTCTTGAGCTGGGTTGCCACTTGAACTTAGAAGGGAATATCCCGCTCCTCGAGGATGGAGTTGCTGGATTGGGGAATCATTGGGTTGTCGTACTGGAGAAGTCGGTTTCTTTGTCATTCTAGTTGGGGAGAGCCACCATCACTTACACTGTACAAGTCAGATTCATAGTCATAAGAGTTTGCGTATGAGTTGAAGTATTTCTGACCTGGCTATTGAGGAGACTTGAGCAGAGTTTTGGGATTCTCAGGGACTGTTGGACTTCAAACACGGTTCTCAATAAGGTTCCGCCCGCACTAAAATTCCAAAGGTCCGACTTAAGCTCCAAACTTTGATTTTGCGAAGGCAAGTTTGATCATCAAATTAAATCCAAGTTCTTCTTTTTCTTTTCTTTCTGTTTCTTTTTGCACTTATTGCATAAGTGTTTGCTAGGGACTAGCAAAGGTAAAGTATAGGGGGATGATGAATCCACATTTCATCATCTTTATTCTATCATTTTGGCACCAAAAACCCTAGCAAATGCCTGTAAATAGCATTAAAATCATCATCTTAGCATCCATGCATGTGCATTCAGATAGTGTCTAAAATATTGTAATTAAGGCCAAAATTATAGAATAAATAAAGAAAAGAAAAAGAATAAAATATTGTAAATATTTTATGACCCAAAACCCCCGAGACCTAGGCATCTTGATGAATAGGTCGACAAGGAATAAAGTAGGGGGAGATAAGGTCAGAAATACCAATAAAATACCTATACATTTTATTCATTCTTTATTCATTTTGGGACCTATTTTTAGTTTCACTTTTTATACATCAAATAAAGAAACTTTGTACATGAAAGTTGTAGATAATTTAATAAAGAAAAATACAAAATTGATTTCACAGAAAAAGAATGTACAGATGAAAAGTTATGGTCTGAATAAAAATCCAAAATCCCAACTTCCCAGACCCGTATCTCACAACTGACAACTCCAAATGCAGTGTACTCACCTTTAATTGTATATAGAATAAAATAATCTACCCAATGGTGGTGGTTTCGCATTTGGCGGAGCTACGGTTTGAAAGTTGAGTTTTGGACCCCTATTGTGTACTTGTACTGAATAAAATATTCAATTTATTCTTTATTCATTATTTATTCATTTTTTATATTTTTTTATATAATGTTGTAAATATTACTTATAATAATTATGTGCATTTAAATCAGAATAAAAACATAAATAAAATACAAATCAAAATACTTGTATAATACATAGGTATAATACATGTATCTATACCTATACAAATAACACTCTCATTTTATTAAGTGTATAAAATATATCAGAAAATTAAAATAAAAATATATATGTGTATATAAAAGTATTTCATAATTTTATAAAATCATAAACAAAAATAATAATATTAAAAATACCAAAATAAAAATAAAATTCTAAACTACATAGGTATTATACCTATATAAGGTTAAAAAGGCAACTTGTAAAAATAAATCTCATAAAAATAAATAAAAATCAGAATAAAATACTACATAAAATTTTGAGCATTTTTTATTTTATAACTTTTAATTAATTCGGCCATTTAGTATTTTAAATTGAATTAATAACATGTTTTTCCAGGGTTTTTCCTTGGTTGGTCCACGTGGACCAACCAGGAGGTCAGGACTGTTGACCTAGGTCAACAGTCTGACCTACCCCCTGTAGACCTCTCAGGCTTGGTTTTTGAGATTTTTCTTGGCTTTTTCCCAGCCAAGTCTTGCACGATCTCATGCCACTTCCTTCTGCAAAAATCTTCCCTGTAAATCCATCTTGCCCGCCGAGTGTTTACATCGGGCTATGCATCAATGAGGTGCTCCAGACCTCTTGGTCTTTGGACCCCTGTCACCTTGGGTCAACCCACTTAAAACCGACCCCCCTTCTTTCCTTTTGAATTCGAGTCCCCTTGGTCCACCCTTCAGCGCCACCCTCGTGCTCCAGAGCTCCCTGGAGGTGACAGCTATATCGCCAGCTCCTCAGCCAAGGCGTTCGAAGTCGAGGGAGCCTCCGCCAACAGCCGGCGTCGAGGTACCTTCCTTCCCTCTGGCTCCGGCCATTGAGGGCTCGCCCCGCCTTTTTATCTAGCCCATTAGCTTAGTCTTAGCCTTAGCTTCGAAAACCCTAAAGAAATTTTGAGTTTCGCTCACTCCTTCTCCAAATCGCTCATCCTCGCCGGAGCGCAACTCCGGCCACCTATCGTCACCTCCCTTCGCGCATCGATTAGGTCCATCCCAGGTCCAGGCACTTTGCCCTTGACCTTCTAACGCTTTTTGCAGGGCCAAAGAACGTTGACTCGCGCCTGGGCGCATTTTTGAAGCTCGCCGGAGCTCAGTCGAGCTCTCCAGCTCCGCCGATCACTTGCGAGCGGCACGGCCAACGTCGTGCACTTTTGGTGCCCCCAGGAGATAGAGGACGACCCCAGGAAGCTCCAGCCCGCTTTTGAAGCCAAGCAACTCGCCGGAGATGGAGCTTGACCTCGGAGAACCTCGGCTCGCCAGAGTTCGTCGTTGTTCTTGCTCCGGGCTTCGCCACCGTTGGATCAAGGTGGAGCTCCAGATCGCGCATCGACCGTCCGATCTTCCACGCCCAGCCACCGTCGGATCTCTTTTTGAGATCTAATCTCAGACGTCGACGCGAACCGTCATCGGACGCCCCCATGCTGCCACGTGGATAAGTGGCTCGTTCCCCGCCGCTGGATCGCGCCCCGCCGCCAGCCGTTGGATTCGCGCCACGCGTCGTCACCGGATCGTCCCAGCGAGGGTATTTTGCATCCCAACCCTCGCACTTTTTGTATTTATTATTTAGTATTTAAACTTTTGTCTGTAGTGTAATAGTTTTGTAATATTTGCATAAAGACCCCCGAACTTTGTTTATTTGCATCTAGGTCCTTCGCCACGTCACCTCACGTGACCTGTACACGTGAGGTGAGGGCATTTTGCAGAGGGACCCTCAGTTGTTTGCTTATTTAGTTTTAGTACCAAAACTGTGGCGTTAAGTGTTGTACTTTTTGGATATTTTGCAAGTAGGCCCCTAGGGTTTTGTGATATTACATTGCAATCCTCGCCAGGCGCGTGCAAGTCACGCGCCCTGGTGGGAAAATTGCTAGCGTGCCCAGGCGTCTTTTGTAATTGTATTTTGGTGCTAGAAATTGAATATTCAGTATAAACTTTTGTGGAAAATTGCGTTTATGCCCCTGGATGTTTTGTAAATTGCATAAATACCCCTGCCAGGACTGTTTAATGTTTGGATGTTTGTTGTAATTATTTGACCTATCATTTTAAGTCCAAAAATTCCACAAAAATGGGGATTAGCTCCTGGACAAGTGTACTTTGACGCCACATATTTAGTTTTTGATTTTACTTTATTTGCATATTTATTAAAAATCAAAAACTTGCTTTTTATGCACTGTCTAGTTTAGAAAATACCAAAAAAATATTAAAACCTCTCCAAAAATTCCAAAAAAAATATCTAGTGTCTATTTTATCCTATTTTAGTGTCAGCCCAAAAATCATTAAAAATTTCAAAAGAAAAACACTAAAAATTTAAAAACACTCAAAAACTTCAAAAAAATATATAAAATAGTGGAAAACTCTAAAAAATACAAACTCGGGTTCTTGTGTTCCTTATTTTGTTCTTTTTATTTGAAAAATAGTGTGAAAATTTTCAGCTACTGGTTGCTATTTTTAAATCTCATTTTACTCACAGCCAGCACCCTTTCCACTGTTTTGCCTTATTTCAGCTTTTAAAAATATCAAAAACACCTTGAAAAATCCCCAAAAATCACAAAAACAGTAGAAAATCCTAAAAATATTAAAAACCATTTATTTCTGAATTTTTGGTTATTTTTGCACCATTTTATAAATATTTTAGCTTGCCTTTTATTATATTGTCTTTATTCTCCAATATTGAAAAAGAAAAAAATTATAAAATATAAAATATAAAAATCAGAAAATTAAAAATCAAAATACAAAATTAAAAAAATTAAATTAAAAAAATAAAAAAAAATTAAAAATTAAAAACCCACAAAAAATTTATTTGCTTGCTTGCTTGGTGTAGACATATCACACACATTCACTTGAGCACGAATTTGTGAATTACCCTGCTTACTCCCTGTGTTCGAACTCTCTGCATACTTGACACTATACACCATTTGTGCAGAGTTAAAAATAAATTTTAACTCCACATTATTTCTAATTTGTTGATCTTTAGTGTGGGTTGATTGTTGATTAATTTCAGAATTTGTGTGGTCAAACACCGATTGTTGACTCGCCTTGTGAGTCGATACAACCACACCGATTCTCGAGATTATCACATACCGTCGTGAATTCTAATTGATGGATAGAAATGAAGTATCAAGACCAACGTGTTAGTCCTCAAACAATGAATATAGTCAACAACAAGAGTGGTGAAACAAAACGAAGAAAGAAAACTCGACTCGTCCACCCCTCTATATTTAGGACAAAGTACGTCCTAAGCGAGGCACCCACGAGAATGGGGTGGATGAGTGAAACGGGAGATGGACAAAGGAAGATAAACGAAAGCAAATATACAACAGGAATTGATGTACAAAGAATCAAGAAGGTAGAAAGCAAATCTTCTTGCGGGACCGCTGAGGGATATATCTGACAAGATGCAGGTCGATATCAGGGTCCACAGTGGACAAATGTTGATCATGATTGACCTGGTGAAGATCCTTAGTGGTCCTAGGGTGTGAAGGCATGGACGGGTTAGTAGAAGAAGTATGGCTAGGTCTGACCTTGGGTGTCTCGCAAATGTCAAAGTGAAAAAGGGACGAACTCATCATCAGAAGAAGTAAAGGTCATCCTGCGAGGTCTCTCCTAGGTCAAAATCGAAAGGAACGAACTCATCTGTGGAAGTAGTCGAATCATGTTCATTTTCTACAGTCTCAACCGGATCATCATTCTCATTAAAAGGTCTGAATTCCTGGATAAAAGCAACAAGATCAAATTCGGCATTAGTCTCATCAATATATTCCATCTTCTCAATAGTGTCAATCGTGTAAATCTCGTGGATGTCATCAATGCATCACCAAACACCAGAGGAAGAGATTCTGAGGTCCATGCTTTTTGAGTCTCCCTCCATGGGAGGAATTCTCGGGCCGTAGTGGAATTCAACATACAACAGAAGTCATTGATTGTTTCATCAAGGTCATAGTCCTTGGGGTCGGCCAAAATAGGTGAAGGTGCATTAAGTGTAAGTCTCTGATTGGTAATGGGTGTGGTGATGATCACCTCGCTCTCATCAATAAGACGGAAGCGAATCTCTCCTGATCCATAATCAATAATGACCCTCGCAGAGGCGAGGAAAGGTCGTCCCATGATGATTGGAGAGTGCTCCCCAGTGGAGGTCTCCATGGGCAATATGACAAAATCGATAGTATAACTCATGCCCTGAATCGAAATGACGGCGTTCTCTAAAATACCCTTCAGCCTCTTTATTGATCCATCAGCAAACTGAACGATTATCCTAGTTTTTTTAGGGGCCCTAAGTGAAGAGACTGTACCAAAGAGAATGGTATGATGCTAATCGAAGCACCGACGTCAAGGAGAGTGTGATTACATGGGTTGTCAAAGATGGTGCAACTAATGAAATATGTAGCAGTGTTCCTTTTCCTAGAGATAGACGATGTGTGATGGCATGGGTAGTGGCCATGGTCAAAAATAGCGCTCAGATCTGCTCCTCCGCTTTCTCTTCTTGGGTTGAGGATCAGATAAACAGGCCATCGCCTAGTGAGGTGAAGCCTTAATGATCTCATGAATAGTGGCCACCATTTCGAGTTCGGTCAACATTTTTTGAATTTTTGGTTCTCGTCCATACAAGGGAAGAGATCGGAATCAACATCTACATGAGGATGACTAAGAGCAGGTTGTACAGTGTTGTCCTCGAGGTCAAGGATGGGACAAGGTGTGAGTGAATGTGTGGTTAAATGATCTGGCAGATGGGCACTCTCCCCATAATCTGAATCAATCACGTGTTTCCCGAATTCTTTTTGGATTTTCATGTTTTCTCCTTTTTGTTTTTTGGATGATTGCAAGCTCTCATGTAATCCTCAAATGAATCCAAATCATCAGATCGTGAAGTATCAATATGGCTCTTATTTAGGCAGGTGATATCATCAGTCCTCGAAATCATATGCTCCATGAACTGGGATAAGTTCTCAAAAGTGGACATCATGAGAGGTGACTCCAACAGTTCAGTCTCGGATGGATGTGAAGATGGAAAATGTGACGGATAAAAGTCTGAAGCCTGATACTATGGCTGAGGTAGATATGCACAAAAATCATGAGCAAAATCCTCCTGAAAAAAGGAGGTTGTCCGACTGGAGGGTACAAAGGATCCGCAATGTCCGGATAAAAAGCACTCCAGTCGGCCATCTCAAAACAAAAGGAAAATGATAGGGAGAGCACGATGGTCAAATCAAGAGAAGTGAAGAAAAAGGCACAAATGTGTAGAGAGATTGGGCATTCCCACAAACAAACACAAACAGACACACACAAACAAAACACACCTCAATTCACCTATTCAACTCACTGAAGATCGTGAAAGTTCTGTCTTCTTATCTTGTTTATTTTAGAGCTAGGTGAGAAGTTAAAAATTGTACAAACACTTAGAAGGCTTGATGGGATTTGGGCACTACTCCTTAATGTGTACGTGAGCAATTTCAAATGAAGACAATGAGGGGATTACTCACCTCAAGACAATGATTTTCTTTTTAGTCTTTTTTAGGGTCAAGTAATGTTAGCAGTCCCAATTTTATTGATTATCATTTTTTTGAATTTTTAATGAGAATGCACATGCCTAATGAGGGATCAATTCTTGTAGCTCCTAGATGGTCAAAATCAGAGTTAGAGAGTCGAAAAAGCAAAGCAAGCGAAAACGATGATGAATGCTAAAGAGAAATGCTCACCTTGCCTCTAGCTCTCTACATGCAAGGATGCTATGCAAAACTGAAGTCTATCTGTATGCAATGCAACCGATGAAATCACCCTAGATGAAAAACTTTTATTAGCTTGAAGAACAATATGCTAAATACCTAGAAGTGAAATCCAAAAGTCCAGTCTCGGAAGTGCATCGGTGTCCGCCACAACGGATCCTGCAAGCGATGTATAGCACTTCTCTTGGCGCTTGATCTCAAATCCAAATAGATAGCAATTTGCATATTTGACTAAGTCCAAACGTAAATGTAGGTACATGCAAAGATATTATGTGTTTGGCCTTAATATATCGACAAACAAGTCCTACAACTAGGGCTCAATCACACAAAATAAAGAAAACAAAACTGGAAAATAAAATAAAATAAAAAATGCGGTGAAAATATGAGAAAATCGATGAGGCCCCCAAGGGAAAAATCCCTCCGGCACTGGACCTCATGAAGTGTGGAATAGTGTCATGAGAGTCTTGTATTATAATTTATATGGACTCTCTCTCTCTCACTTTAAATTACAAACATAAACAGATAAAATAAAATGTTCAAAAAGCCTTGTCATCCACACTGTCTCCAAGCCTCCTTTTCTCCAAGTCCTTCCTAACACTAGGTCAAAAAGGGAAATTGCCTCGTGGGTGCACAGGCGCTCCTAGGAGATCCTCCCTCAGTCCAGAGGTACCTCGCAGCAAAGTTGACAAAGAGAGGAGTGATTAGATAATTCACAATAAATATCAAATAATAAGAATATAAATAAAACAAAAATAGAGACCAATAAAGACACAATCAATCAAAAACCAATCTATGCGGAGTTTCTTCCCGGTAACGGCGTCATTTGTTTAATCCTGAAATCGAGCGGTCGTATGTTCCACACAAGGTGGGAATACAGTCGTCGAAGTGACCGACAAGAAATCTGGATTAAGACAACAATTAACCTACAATAAATGATCAAGCAATGAAAATAAATGTGGAGTTAAACTCATTTTATTTAGCTCTACAAAATGTGTGTATAGTGCAAATATGTAGAGTGTCGAACACAGGGAGCAAACAAGATAGATTGGGCAGATTAATGCAAAAATGATTGTGAGCTTATGTGTCCATATTTCTTTTTGTGGGTTTCTAATTTTTATTTTTTTATTTTTTTCGTTTTATAATTTTGTATTTTTGTTTTTAATTAAATTTTTTATATTTTATTTTTATATTTTTATATTTTTATATTTTTTCCTTTAAAATATATAATAAACCTATATATAGAGTATATGTACAATATAGGCTAATATAGATATAAATACTAACAAAAATAGTGAAAATAAAAGAAACAAAATATTTTTTATTTTAATTAATTTTTTACTATTTTTGTGATTTTAAGAACTTTTGCTAATTTTTATATATTTTTAAAGTCAAAAAATATCCTAAATCAGGGTTTAATGAACCCAAAATTAAAATTAA
This sequence comes from Ottelia alismoides, assembly GCA_037367405.1. Taxonomy (NCBI): domain Eukaryota; kingdom Viridiplantae; phylum Streptophyta; class Magnoliopsida; order Alismatales; family Hydrocharitaceae; genus Ottelia; species Ottelia alismoides. The sequence continues at coordinate 55,989 of JAZKJV010002940.1, forward strand.
AATTAAAAATATCAAATGGAGTCTAAAATTTTCCAAATTAATTTTAATATAAAGATAATATTATAAATAAAATTCAAAATTAGAAAATATAACTTTTATGATTTTTAGGGATTTTTTGTATTTTTATAAGGGTTTTTAGGTAATCTATTATCCATATGCATGAAGATAATATATTCGGTCGTTGTGGTCGGACTCTATTATGGATTTCTGATCATATTCTCCATAGGACCCTCTTATCTCTTCCTTCTCCGAGCTCGGGTTATGGAAGAAGGAACCGAGAAGGAGATATCAGCAACAACTGGTTTTATTACGGGACAGCTCATGATGTTCATATCGATCTATTATGCACCTCTGCATCTAGCATTGGGTAGACCTCATACAATAACTGTCCTAGTTCTACCCTATCTTTTGTTTCATTTCTTCTGGAACAATCACAGAAACTTTTTAGATTATGGATCCACTACCAGAAATTCAATGTGTAATCTCAGCATTCAATGTATATTCCTGAATAATCTAATTGAGGTCTTTTTAATTTTTAAGAGTTTTCTTTTATAATTTTTATAGATTTTTGGTCTGGAATTGTAAAATAACTAAATAAATATAAAATATATTTTTTGTAATTTTTCAAAAAAAATATATTTTTTATGGAATTTATTATATAGACAGGGACAAAATAGGCTATTTTTAAATAAAAACTAAAAAATCTTAAAATTATAAAATAAAATCTGGACGTGGAAGTACGTGCAATCAGGAGTGTACATCTATTTTGCGGATTTTTTTCGAGCATAATCGATATTTTAAATAAATGGAAACAACAAAGAGAAACTACACTACTAGCATGGGCCTTTATGTAAATAAAAAAATAAGTCTAGGGGACAACATGCAATTTTTACAAAAATAAACAACGTGCACAAAGTCTCTAGACTAAAAAAAAATGTTAAAAGATATAGGGGTCTGCTCACAAAATGCCCACACCTCACGCTCCGAGGCACATGAGGTGACATGGCGCGAACCTATATGCAAATACCGAAAGTTTGCGGGTTTTTTATACAAATATTACAACAATTATAAAATAGCAGGTGAAAGTTTATACGTTAAAGATTAAAACGCAAAAACTAGAAGGAAGAATTTGCAAAATACCCCCTAATATGTGGGTCAATGACTGGATGTGAATCACTTGACACGTGTCGCCACAAGAGCAGCCGATGATGGCTCGCAACAACGACCATGATTATATCATCTTCAGGGGATCCGACGGTCGTGGAGAACTTGATCGGACGATGGCTGAAGGATCTAGAAGCGAAGCTCGATCTGACGGTCTTGGATCCCCCACAAGGAAGAACAAGGCAGGGCTCGAGCTTCGATCGACGTTGAGGTGCTGCTCTGACCAACTCCTTCGCTGCAAAATGGCTCCAATGACACCTGGAAGGGTCCTCGAATGCCCGACGGGGCCAAAATGGCTTGATGAGCACCGGTGCGCCACCACGAGGTCGAGGAAAATTAAGTGTTCCAAGTACCTGCAGGCGCGCAAAAATCGGCCCCTTCAGGGGTCTAAAGCCTCTTGGACCTACAAAAGAAGTTAGCATACACAAAAAGAGGGCCTTGGGGCTTTTATTGGTGGTGGAATGAGTCGGGTGCGTCGGGCGGAGCTCGCCAGCGAAAGGCGGAGATGGGGGAGCTGATCTCCCGATCACAGACTGACCGGGGTGATTGGAGTGGACGGGGGCTATCGTAAGGTGATGAGGAATGAAGTGGAGGTGGTAGTGGGACGGAACACGGTCGAAAACGAGTGGAGGAGTTCACCAGAGCGAGGTTCCGACGAACTACGGGGGTGGTGATTAACACTAATACGTGTAATCATAAGCTAAAAACATGGCAGAAACTAAACCTAAGAGTCTAAACTACTATAGAAATGCGGTAAAATGGGTACCTCAAGTCAGTCAGGCCGACGAGATAGACCTCACGGCCAAGGTTTCCCGGAGATGGTGGAAGCACACCTAAGACTACACCTAAAGCCGCCCCAACTGGCTGGAGGAGGTCCTATCACTACCTTCGATCCAGAGCGCAAGAGTGGAGGGTTGGCTAGGGCTAAGGAGGTTCAAAATCGTGAGGAAACTTGGATGGGGGTTTCGTACAGGTAACCAAGGCATGGGGAAGATCGAGGAGTAATGCTGGATTCAGTGATCCAAAGATCGAGGTGACGCATGGGCGTGTATGCTCAATGAACGAGAAGAAAATGTCAAGGGCTCGATACGAAAGGATGAAAGAATCGAGCCCCAAAAAATCAAGAAACAATAGGTGTCAGAGGCTACAGGACGATGGCAGTGCAATTGACCGAAGTCAACTAGCATTGCGCCCTGGTTGGTCCACGTGGACCAACCAGGAAAAACATCCTAGATAATAGTTATAAAATAGATATTAAAAAATAAATGATTTTATTAATTTTAAGTTATAAAATAGAAAATGTTTATTATTTTTTAAAGTATTCCATTATGATTTTTATTTAGGTATATAATTACAAATTACTTTTGGGGGTTAATATATATGTATATTCATCTATATTTTTGTGTCTTTTATTTTTATTTTGTATTTTTGAATTTATTATTTTAGTTTATTATTTTATAAAATTATAATTTATGTTTATATCCTTAAATATATTTTTATAATATTTTTCTGAAGTAATATATATACTTAAATAAATAGGTGTATTATTAATATAGGTATAATTATAGGTATTTATTCTATATATTTTTATGTTTTGTTTTATTTTAGTGTCTTATTTAAAGTTTTATTCCAATTTTAATATATACATATATCATAAATAATATTTACAAAATTATAAAAATATAAAATTATAAAAATAATAAAAAATAAAGAATAAATAAAATAATTATTTTAATCGATTATATTATACAATAGGGGTCCAAAACCTAACATTCACAAATTAATTCCAATAAATATGAAACCACCTTCATCAAATAGCTTATTAAAAGTTATATATAATTAAAGTGATTTTGATATATTTTGAGTTTTCATTTGAGATGTGTATATATATGTGTGTTTGGGAAGTTGGGATTTTGGAATTTTATTCTGAGTATAACTTTTATTCTGTATTTTATTTATATATGAGATCAATTTTGTATTTTTCTATATGTTATTATCTACAACTTTCATGTACAAAGTTTCTTTATTTGAGTTATAAAAGTGGAAAATAAAATAAGTCCCAAAAATACATAAAGAATGAATAAATAAAAGTGATCTTTATTGACTTTTGGACCCTTATCTCCCCCCTACTTTATTCCTTGTCGACCTAACCATCGAGATGCCTATGTTTCGAGGTTTAGGGTTATAAAATATCTTCGATATTTTATTATTTTTATTTTTTTCTTTATTCTATAATTTTGTCATTAAAAATAGTATTTTGTACAGTATTTATACAACAATGCATGGATGTTAATTTATGTAAATTAGAGGTATTTACATGCATTTACCAGGGTTTTTAAGGCCAAATAATAGAATAAAGGTGATGAAATGGATATTCATCACTAGCCCAAGTATGTTTCAAGCTAACTACTCAAAGGTAATTAAGAGTGACCAATGGTGATATGCTAGATGCCCAAGCAACCCATTGATAATCTACTAGTTACTCATCCAATAATATATGATAATTAGCAAGCTAAAATCGAGCTCAAGTTGTCTTCGAGTTAACTTTTCAAAGGCACATGGTAATGGAATAGTTTTTGAGCAATTATTTATAGTCAATTACTTATTGATTCAGCAACCAACAATAATTGACTAACTGCAGCCAAGCTCAATTTGTCTTTAAGCTAACTACTTAAAGGCAACTAATAGTGACCATCGATCATTGACCAGTCTCCTAAGTAACCACGGGCGGTCCACTACTTGCTTGTCCAGTGATTGATGGTCATTGATCAACCATAGACAAGCTCAAGTTGGTTTCATATAATTACTTAAAGGTGAATAAGAGCATCGCTGGTAATTAACCGGTCACCCGAGAAATCGTCAGTAGCTGACAAGTTGCTCGTCTAGCGGTTAATGGTGATTAACCATTTGTAGTGGATCTCAAGTGAGCTTGAAGTTGATTGATCTAAGGATAGGAAGAGTAATTATAAAGAGTATCCATTCAGCCTTAAGGTCATTATCGCATGATATTCCATACACAGTTGATGAATCTCCATTTCATCACCTTTGTTCTATCATTTTGGACTTAAAAATCCTAGATGATGCATGTAAATGGCATTATTTTGTACAAATTAACATTCATTATTTATTTCATTTATTATGTACAAAATACAATTTTTAATGTCAAATTTATACAATAAAAATAGAAAAGGAATAAAATGACAAAGGCAATTTATGACCCTAAACCCTGAGATCTAGGAATCTTGATGACTAGGTTGACAAGGAATAAAGTAGGGAGAGATAAGGGCCAAAACCCATTAAAATTCCATTCTTTTGTTCATAAATAAGTTATTTTTGGTACCTATTTTATTTTCTATTTTTATACCTCAAATAAATAAACTTTGTACATAAAAGTTGTAGATAATAATATATAAAAAAATACAAAATTGATTTCGTACAAAAATAATATACGGTGTACAAGTTATATTCAGAATAAAAAGCCAAAACCCAAACTTCCCAGACTCATATCTCCTCAATAAAACTCTAAATACATCAAAATCACCTTTAATTGCATAACTTTTAATAAGTTATTTAATGAAGGTAGTTTCATTAAATTTGGATAAGATGTGAAAGTTAAGTTTTGGACCCTTATTGTATATTATACCTGAATAAAATATTCATTTTATGTATTCTTTAAAATTTTTGTAATTTTTTAATTTTATAATTTTGTAAATATTATTTATTGTATATGTACACACTTTGAATAGAATAAACTCATAAATAAAATATAAAAATTAAATAAGTATACAAAATACATAGATGAAATACCTATACTTATACAAATATATTATATACCTATAATTATTTGAGTGTATAAATAACATCATAAAAATATAACAAAAATATATTTATGTATATAAAAATACTTAAATTTTATAAAATAAGAAAAATAAAATAATAAAATCAAAAATACAAAATAAAAATAAAATACTCAAAACATAGGTAAATATACCTATATATAACCTTATAAAGTAACTTGTAGTATCTACATTCATAAAAATAATAAAAATCATAATAAAATACTACATAAAATAATAAACATTTTTTTATTTTAGAACCTAAATTTATTTAATTCATGTATTATTTATTTTCGAATTATTTTCTTGTTTACTCTTGATTTGTCTTTTTACGAATGATGTGGCCCAATCAAGGTATGCCATCCGCTGACCTCAGGTCAACTCTCTAACCCAGGACTAGACCCGTTATGAATCCATGATTCATCGCCTTTATTCTTTTATTTTGGCTAAAATCATTTGTAAAATACATGTAAATATTCACTAATTCTCACTAATTAACATTCTAACCACATTTATTAATATTATATATTTAACACTTATTTTATCCAAAATAAAATAATAAATAGAAAAAAAGTGATGTAGATATGAAATATATATAGACTGATCCTAACCTCGATACCATATCAATATTGACTTTGTCGACAAAATAAAAAGTAGAGGGAGATAAGGATCCTAATTTATAAAAAAGTCAGAAAATCAATATCACAAATATACATTAACACATTTTTTACATTGTACAAATTTCAGTTATTTTATTTATCTCTAATATCATCTCAAACTAAAACATTTTCTTCGCGAAAGTTGTTTATAATAATATATATATATATATATTAATTTATAAAAATATCAGAAAAATTATTAATGTATAAATAAATAATTATGATGAACCTAAAAAACCATAAAGGGCAACTTCCAAGGTTCATAACTATTTATAAAAAACTCCAAATTGACCAAACTCACTTTTAAACTTCGTTTTATAATTAATACTATTTATTAAAAATACCAAAAAAATATTAGAATAAAACGTGTGAGTTTTGGCGTTAAAACCCCTTTGTATATACGCACTATGTGTACAACTCCCTTATTTTCTAACTACGATAAACTTAATTCTTCTTCTAATGTGTTTATAAAAATCAGTAAAAAATATAAAAATATAACCTAAAATTAATGCCAATAAATCTCAAAGCCACGAAGTCGTGACCCTAAACTTTCAGACTATATAACTCGGCCATATGAACTCCACATTGGGCATAGTCACTTTTAAAGTTCGTTTTATAGAATTGTCTATCAAATGAAACTGATTTCACTAAAATCAGAGTTAATATGTAAAAAGTTGGTTTTGGGACCCAATAGATATAAAATGGATAATGTATCTTAATTTCATTTTATCTAATACATGTCGTTTCTTATATTTTTATACTTCTTTAATATTTTATTACTAAAATAAAAAATTTATTTACTTATTTAGTTATTTATTAAATTACTAATTTATTTATTTGTTTGTTTGTTTTATTACTTATTTAATTAATTAATTTATACTTATTTAATTAAGTATTTATTTATTCATTTACTACTTTTTAAATTATTTATTTAACTGCTTATTTTAATTAATTAATTATTAATCATTACTTTTTTATTTTTATCTCTTCTTATTCTCTGTCCTCTCTTTCTTCTCTCTCGCGCCCTTCTTCCCCATTCACCCCCTTCTTCTTCCTCTCTCTCTCTTCACCCGTCGCCTCTTCTCCTTCTCCTTCCTCAGCCAATGACTTCAACCGCCGGTCGTTGGTTATTTCCCCAACCGCACCGCCTGTGATGTCACCCCCTTCCTCGCCCTCCACGAAATCTCTCCCATATAAAGACCTTCATCCCCTCTGAGCAACCCATCCGCCATTAGTTCCTCACTTTCACCGAGCTCTGAGCGAGAGGTTGAGTGACAACGAGTTTCTCGTCCATTGCAGCAAGGAGGAGGGAGGATTCGCCGCTGCATTTGAGGCGAAGACATCCAGCGGAGCTCCGCCCGAGCTCCTTCACAGGCGATCTCCTCCATCCACTTTCAGGTTAGCATCTTTCATCTTCTTCTTATTCCTTTTCCTTCCTCCTCTCTGATTTCCCTTCGATTTCTCTTCTCAATCTCTTTGTTCTCCTTCATTCTCTGTTGTTTTCTCCCAATCCGATCCAAAATCCGATTTCCTATCCTCCATTTCATCACAAATTATCTTCCGCTTCTCTGTGATCCTCCATATCTGATCATTTTCTGATCACATTCAGTGATCGGTGGTCTGGAGCGATTCCCCCATTTCTCATCGCTCTCCATTCATGTTCCCCTTCTGTGCTCTAATGCCTGGCCGAGGTTCGCCAACTTCAAACCTTAGTCATCACATGATCCATGCACGAGCAGTAGCTCGAAGGACAAACTGCATCTCAAACCCATCGCCGGCCGACCGCTGAAGCCTCGAGGATCAAAGGAATCCGAAGTCGAAGAACATCGCATACTGACGCAACAGACGATGACTTAGAGGTTCCATCGCTTTGAGCTGATCGAATATAGATCTGATTCGAGAGCATTCGCACCTGAAGTGCACAAACGCACCCTCAAAGCATATGCAAATATGAGATCTGAACCACGACGCACATCCGATCGATTGCATGAATTCCGATCATAGGGAAGCTATCATTCGCCTTTGAGAGCCGCCACGATTGATTCGAGACCGTCACTTGAAGCTTCGTCGATCATCTGATATCATCAGCAACGTAGACAATTAGCATCTGTAGCACGAAGAGCTTTGCTTGCGAATGAAGCACCTTCATCGGAGATTGTGAAGCGATATCCGCGGCATCGGATCATCATCGAGATCGAGTCTGAGTAAAACCACCGCTGCTTCGAAGCATCATCTGGAGCAACATCCTTTCGCAACCATATAACCCAGTTGAAGTCCGATCAAGGGAGAGGACCAACCAAGACCAATCAATCAGCTTGGATAATAGTTGTTGGATACGCATCTAATGATCCACAGAGCAAGCACCGAGCACCGACCACCGCTTAAGCCAGATTAAACTCAGCCATCCGATCATCTAATGATCGGACAATCCATATCCAGCCACGCATCGGTATCCAGCACCGCTCGCTGCCCCACAACTTGAGGAGCATCATGTGCGCCTCACGTGCGGATCATGTATTTTAAGAAATTTGTGATAGATTCCCCGAACTTTTGTTATTTTCAAACAGGTCCTCAGCAGCTTCTTCATGTGTCCGTGCACGTGACCTCTTGTTTATTTGCGTGACGCCCCCCGTGCTTTCTTGATTGAAGAACAGGTCCAGGTACTGGCTTGAGCATGTGCAGGAGCACGTGTTCTTTGTGAATTTTATGTGCGAGCTCCCCAGATTCTGCCTATTTTAGACAAGCGCCCAGTCTTTCCATATAAGTACGCTTTTACCTCTATACGTTATATATAAATGATATAATACTATATATATAATAAATAAAATACAAAATATAACAAATAATAAAAATATGTATAATACCCAATATTATACTATATACAGTATATTCAGCATTTTCACTAAAAAATAGTTTTCTATTTTTTAAATAAATCATTAAAATACAAAAAAATACACAACTTCATAAAAATACATGAAAATAGAAAAATACTTTTAAAAATTGTAAAAATATTACATATAGTATTTTACTATATTTTACATATTAAACCAAAAACACAATAAAAATTGAATATTAAAACCAATAAAAAATCAAAATACATTAAAAACTTAAAAAAAATCGTAAATAATTCAATAAAATTGTAAAAATATGCGCAATACCTTGTTTGAAGGTATTTTCATCTACTCTTTGGTAAAAAAATAAAATAAAAATATTTTCTCAATGCTTTATATTTTTAAAATAAAAAATAAATCCCTTTTTTAAATAAAAACCTTATTTCACTTTATAATCCAAATGAAAATTACGAAATCATTTTCTAAAATTACATAAAAATTACAAGACACTTAAAACTCATAAAAACTTCAAAATAAAAAGCAAATATAAAAATATAAAATCTACACCTATATTTTTACATAGGTATATTAAAATCATAAAAAATAATATAAAATTCATAAAATCATTAAAAATTCAGAAAATTTACATAAAACAAAATAAAAATTTGGAAACCCTCATACCTTAGATTATTTATTATTTTAACTTATTTTTCCACGATTTGCCTCCCTAAAGTTCGACACTCATGTACTAACACCATACACATTAGTTTAGGAGTATAAATAACAAAAATAATAATTTTTTTGTAAATTTCAACCGTTCAACACATCGACAGTTGTCTATCTTTTTAGACGACTCAATCTGTTTGATATTTCAGAGCTGACGACCTGCCTTCCTTCTCGTTTTCTCCCCTCTTGATACACTACTCGAGGGCTTGTCCTTCCTTCATGGAAGATGTGGACACTTCATCCATGATTCTCGCCAAGTGCATATCTCGCACCATGCCTTCTTTTTTCGATCTCCACGCCACCTCGAAGACCCCCTTGTCGCCATCCTCTACATAAGCTTCCACCCTCCTCCATTTGATTTTTGGGGTTTGGTTTCCCCTGGTTTTGGCCCCTCTGAGCGCGCTAGGGTAGAGCTCTTTGTGACAGGAGGAGTTCCCCGCTCTTCATAGCAATGAAGGAGCAAGGTGGAGGCTGATCGCAACCATCTCTACTGCTCGCTGGCGTGAGGTTGATCTCGTAGCTCACAACCGCTTGAGGTGTGTTTTCTTTGCATTTTTAGATAGTCATTAGCCTTATGTTTAACTTCCTAATTTTAGTTATGATTTTAATCCATTGTAGTAGCTTAGATTAACAAGCTCGTAGTTCGTCGGAGCCTAACTTCGGCGAACACCTCCACCGTGCACCCTTGTCTTCCGACACGCCTGCCGCCACCACTTCGTTTCCTATCGCCTTCTCTAGATCCCCGACCATTCCAGTCATCTTGCTCCCTTCTGGAGCAAGCTATCAGACCCCGACTTCATCACCTCATTGGAGGTTCGTCGCCTCGTCTCGCTCCGCTTCCACTCCACCCTAATAGGATTGAGGCAGATTTCCCTTGTCCCCCTTTTTATTTTGAATAGGTCAAAGCAAGCAGGAGCCCATCTGGGCTGAAGATAAAATCGGGAGAAGGAGCTCCAGGTGCCCTTGTGTCGTTGAGCTCCATAGCCCTCCTCGGCGGGCTCCGAACCCTTTTGAAGCATCTGGGAGATTCATTGGAGCTGCAGGAGTGCAGAGAGCCAGTCAGAGGAGTTCCAGGTGGCCGGAGATCCGAGTTCTAGCAGATTCAAACTTGTTATGCGCGAGTTCTTCCCGTGTTCTTCATGAGACTCTTCCCGTCGTTTGATCGAGGGACAATCCCAGTTTTGATCTGAACCCTTGGATTGACCCTCTCCGCAACTGTCAGATCTGATGTGGTCTAATCACAGTCGTCAGTGATCAAATCGTCGTCGTGCGCTAGAAGCACGATATGTGGATTAGTGGTTTGATCACCATCGTTGGATGACATGCATTTTGTAAGGTAATTGCATATTTAGCCCCAATTTTGTATCTTTAATATTTGGTCTTGTAACTTAATGAATATATTTTATATTTTGTGAACATTTTGCATGTAGGACCATAAGTTTCCCTTATTATCATATTGGTCCCTTACCAGCTCACCTCATGTGTAGTCCCACGTGAGGTGTCCATTTTGCATAGAACCCCTCATGGATTTTGTTATTTGCATTTAGTACGTAACCTTTCATCTGTAGTTATAATTTTTTGGATATTTTGCAAGAACAACCTCGTATTTTATTTTAATTGCATAAACATCCTTTCTAGGACATTAAATTTTGTGGATGCTTTTTATTTATTAAAAATATCAGTTTTGCTCCAAAAATTCTCAAAAATTAGGGTTAAGTATTTGATTGCATCTATATTCACTTTTTATTTTTATATTTATAATTTATAACTTTTTCCCATTTTTATAAAAATCAAAAAGAGCACAAAAATCCCCTGTTTGACTTAGAAAAAAATAAAAACATATAAAAACTTTTTGAAAAAAAAGTCTAAAAATATATATGGCTTATTATTGTATTTTACAACTTCAGAATACAAAATCCCTAAAAATAGAAAAAGAAAACACATAAAAATAAAAGGCTCCAAAATCCTTTATAAAAATCTAAAAATTCTCAAAAATTCCAAAAATACCATTTTATGTTCTATAATTTTTTTAGTATATAGTATTAATTAAAAATAGCTTTGAAATATTTTGACTCTATTTTCTATTTTTAATTTCCAAAACAATTCAGCATATTTATTTAATCCTTAATTTGGGTATTTTTGACTTTAAAAATACATAAAATAAAAAAATATTTAAATCTAAAAACAATTTTTTTATATTTTATTTATTTTTATTAGTATTTATAATTGTATTAGCCCATATTGTATATATAGCTTTATATGAGCTTATGTTATATATTTAAAAGAAGAAAAAAATTAAAAATCAGAAAATATAATAAGGAAATAAAAATAAAATTAAAATAATTATAAAAAATATAAAAATTTAAAACCATAAAAAATATAAAATCAATAACCCATACAAAAACTTAGATAAGAAGAACACACATTTTTGGATTCAGTTCCCCGATCTATCTAATTTGCTCCCTATGTTCGGCACTCTACATAGTTACACCTATACACATCCATTGCAGAGGTATAATAAATTTTAACTCCACATATTTTGCTTTTCATTGCTTTATACATATTGGGGGTTCATTGTTGAATTAGTTCGAGGTTCTCATCGGTCACTTCGACGGTTGTGTTCCTGCCTTATATGGAACACAAAACCGATAGAATTTTTGACTTTTCACTAGTCGGTCTAATTAGAATAGAGTAGCCGAAAGAAGAAATCAGACCCTTGGTCAGAAGTATGACCATAGTAACACTACTCCCCCTTTGTTTTTATAGGTCAAGGTTTTCTATAGAGATTTCTTGCCATAGACTAAGAGTCGTTCAAAGATCAGAGGGAGAAATATAAGTAAGCTAAGTTTGTTCAAAAGAATCTGAGTTGTGTACATATAGGAAACCTAATTTGACCCCTGAGGATGTCTGGCAGAAGCATTCTTGTACAACCCAAAATAGAAGAAGTGAAATCCAAGGACAGTGAGTGCATATTTATTAGATAGTTGCCAATTAAAGGGTTATAGATTTGACGGTACTTCAGTTCCAACCCATATCAATGAGTCCGACATCGTTAAGCTCATTGAGGATCTTAATCCATGAGAGTCTTGAACCTCGATATGACTAGACTATAGCTTGCACTTTTGAGAAAATTATAGAATCATTCATCAAATAACCAGAGTTCTCCCATGCATTGAAGGATATCACAAACATACATCAAGAAACACCTCCTCAGGCACCTTAAGAGGTGGATAAAGAGAGTCATCATCAGGAAAGAAATACCTCCCCAACATTAAACGGTAGAGTCTCTAGATGGTAGGTGCAAGTAGGAAAACCAAGACTAGCTTCAACAACAATATTGAAAGATATAAGGTTGAGGGTCAAAAGATGATTATACTTCGACCTACTCTCTAGTGTCTCAGAAGGACTCTTTTAGAGAACGAGGTTATAGGGCATCAGGGAATCATTTTGACTTAGAGCTTCAATTCTAATATTTTCATTATTGTTGTCATAAGTCAAAAAATGGTTACCTGCAAAACCATCGTAAGTCAAAATTAGCAATGACTTCTACATGATGTTTAAATCATCATAAGTTGGAATTTTGTCTTCTACAAAATTCAAGTCCAACAATTGCTTGTTACATTTTTGTATGGTGATTTCTGCAATAATTTTTTGTAGTCATAAAATAGGCATCATATGTGACAATAGAAATAAAAAATTATCTTCTAAATTGGGTGACAAGATCAATGTGTATGGCAATGGTTCGACGAAGGATAAGATTTTTTTGACAAACTTAAGATTATGATGCCTTGTAATGGAAATGAGAATGCCTAAAATACATGGATTTAGCTAGATATAAATTGTAATATTTTGTAGCTTCATTAACCAGGGCTTGACAAAAGAGATTTATACATTTTAAAAGCTGGAGATATGGAATATGTAATAGAATTTAAATGATCTTCGTAAACATGTCAATTGCTAGAACCTTTAATAAAAGAGTTGTCACACAGTTAGAGTTGTTGTTATCACAAATAATATACTTAATTATTCTTGTAGTGATACTTTAATTGAGATCTCTCATATGATACTGAAATAAAAACATTAAGATGCAAACTATTATTTACTTAACAAACAAATTCATAACATTAAAGAAAATATTTCTAAGCTTTGTCGTATGTCCCTTACAAAACATTAAGAAGAGGTCTAAAGCATACTTAAATAAAAAATTTTGTGCAGACTTCATGCCAAATTAAAGATATGATCCTTATATTTTAATGAAATACTTATTGGTCTTTAAAAACTAAAATATTTTGGCATCTTGGCTAATTAAAATTATTTATTTATTTAAAGACATCTACTCGAGTAAATGGATCTTGGGTGAGGATCCATTTATCTTACTCCACATATTTTGTAAGTCACCCCACATGCAAAAGAGGAATTAGGTTTTGAATGAAATTCCTCTCCAAAACTTGTGGTTAGGGCAGTGTTTTTTCCCTCCTGTTTTGAGATTTTTCTACAATAAATCTTTCTTGCATTCTGTTTGGTTTGAATCATTCATATGGTATTAAAGCTTCTCTATTTCAACATCGTTCTTAGTGTTGCTCTAGCCTCGAATAACTTTTCATTGCTAGTTCCCGTGAAGACTCAGTGTTGTTGTTGTAGCTTCTATTACCAATGTCTACGACGTGTTGCTAAAGTTGCCACTTTTATTGCTAACATCCATGAAAACTTTATATTGTTGATGTAGTCGTTTCTATTGTTGATATTCTAACGCAAATTCCGTTGGTTTTTCTCATTCGTGCTGCTACTTCAGCCCTATATCGCCATGGTAATTCACGATTTTGTTGCTGCTACTCCATTCGATAATGTTGCCATAAATCCCTTTGGTGTTTATGTCTCCCTAGTGCAGTTCTCTTTACCAAAGAAGGATGGCATAATCTCTAGTCAATAGAGATTTGTGGTGCTTGCATCTAGAGGCACAATACTACAATACTGAATTGTACTAGCATGCCCGAGAGAGGGCACGTCGAGGGTACCCATCACCAAAAGATGGTGAGTTCCTACTAATAAGACATGCAGATGACAAGGATAGTCCAAACAGACTCAAGACGATGACGAGATCGTTCTCATGGGGGAGATTATTAGGATTAGGGTCATATTAGGATTAGGAATCCTAAAATGATTGGACTCCTAATCCTAATAGCAATTGAGTTGTATTTCATGTATATTCCTGATGGGTATAGAACTATAGGTTTGTAATTGAGTTATATATAGAGGGAGATTGGGCATTATCTCAACTCCACAATAAGAGAGAATACCATAAGAGAAAGAGAGCGGGTGAGAGAAGAGAAGGGAGAGAGCAAGAACAATGAGAGTTGTAATCATTCTACTTTATAGTGATTTTCTTCTATGGTGGTCGTGAGAGGTGACCGACAACCGTTATATCGTGGTTTTATTGTTCTTCTTCACGTGCTTCTATGGTGGTTGTTGATTATGCATATGCATATATATCATGTGGTTCATCACCATCAACCGGTATCCCAGCAGAGGCGATATCGGATAGCGTCTCAACAAAATATGATGTTTAATTATCTACCATACATTTTGGAGACTACATTCTGCAAATTATTAACTAATCCAACTTACAATTGATTTGTAGTTTTATTTTTTAGGTATGAAATTTGTACATGTAGATATAGGTGTCTTCCAACTAATTGTAAGTTTAGTTAATTTAACATCTTAGTTATTTACATTGTGTCATGTGAACTTAGGTTTGATTTATGGCTAAAAGAACAATCGACTTCTATTTCAAGAAATCAAGAATTGATAGTTGTGAAAAATATGTACCACAATCTTCAACAAATTGTCCATTTATTTTACATGATGGTATAATTTCTATTATTGATCCATCTCGTTCTGATATATATATATATATATACACACACACACATACATATACATACATACATACATACATACATACATATTAAATACTATCCACAAGAAGAGCAAAATAAGCATGTGATGGATCTTCTTTCGTTCATGATTCATGATTATGCTGTCAAATTTAGAAATATCCAGGTAATGAGCGAGATAAGATTCAACATGCATGTATTAAAAGTAGACCATATTAGCATTATCTTTTAGGATATCCATCATTTGGTGATGAAATCATCATCAATTTCAAGCTTCTTGATTTCAGAAATATCCTTAATGGTTAGAATATTCTTCAATCAAGGATACTGTATTTTGGTTATGTTTTGTTATCAATAAAATATCCATTAGATGATTTGGATAAAATGTCTTTATGGTTGATGATTTTTGCAATTTAAAAAATTGAAGGAAAAGGTTGAGCATTTTTACATCATATTATATTGGAAGTGACCCAAGTGCACCTCATAATATAGCCCAACAAGCTTGCAAATATTTGATGATTCAAACAAGGAAAATAGATAATGTGATACATCAACAAACACCATAGGAGATTAAATACAGTAGACTGCGATTGAAAACATTGATTAATTGCATTAAGTGGCTAGCTTTTCAAGCATGTGCTTTTAGAGGTCGTGATGAATATGCAGATTTAAAAAATCAAGGAAATTATATTGAGATGATTACTTCATTTGCATTATTTAATGAAGAACTTACCAAAGTTATTTTAGATAATCGCCCTAAAAATAGGAAATATAAATTTCATGCCATTCAAAAGGAGATATCGAATATTATTTCCACTGGAGTACAAAAGGATACTTGCGATGAGATTGGAAATGCAAAATATTACATCATTGTTGATGAAGCTCGTGTTGAATCTAGGAGAAAACACACGGTTATTGCCATCTGCTTTGTTGATACTAATGGCTTTATCAGATGAATATTCTTCGATATTATACATGTCAAAGATATAAGTGCAACTACATTAGAAAAAGTGGTTTCAGATATCCTTTCTCACCATAATCTCGGTATTCAAGATATGCGCAGACAATGTTATGATGGTGCGAGTAACATGCATGGAGAGTGGAAGGAATGCTAAACACTCTTTAGTATGAATTGCAAGCATATCATGTGCATTGTTTTGCACACAGACTCCAATTGCCTTAGTTTCGGTATCAAGAGAATTTGTTTATGTTCATCATTTTTCTCTAAGCTAACATTTATCACTAATATTGTTGATTCTTCTAGTGAGAGGAATGATGAATTACAAGATGCTCAAGCATTTAAATTTATCAAAAAATATAGCTAATGAAATTGAAATAAGAAGAGGTGTTAATATTGGGACACTACAACATGCAGGAGATACTAGATAGGGATCTCATTTCCATTCCATTTCTAGCTTCATAATATTGGTTGATTCAGCATGCCTTGTACTACGTCATATCGTAAAGATGATTCTACATATTCTCTACGTGGTGATGTTGATATCGTTGATAAGTCAATAACATTCTTTGGATTTGCATTTATTTTACACTTAGTGAAGGAGATTTTGGGATTCACATATGTATTATATTATGCATTGCAAAATATCGATCAAGATATTTTGAATGCGATCGCTTTGGTTGCCACCACTAGATCTCTTACTCACGACATGCGCGGAGAGAGCTGGAGTATATTTTTTGACTATGTATAGTCATTTTGCTCTGAGAAAAATATTGATGTTCTCGATATGAGCCTTTCTTATTCTAGCTAAACATATTCTTGCCATGAGAAAAGCAACATTTTACTTAAACATCATTATTGAGTGGTTTTTTTGGTTACATTAAATTCATAAATTCAAAAGTTGGATCACATATTCAACAATAAATCTATAGACCTCTTACATCTTAGTTTTGTACTAGACTCAAAAGATGGCTATAAAAAATTAAATGTAAATGATATTTGATTTCTTACAGCAAACTATTATCCACAAGATTTCTCTGACAGTGAATGAGACTTATTACAGTTTCAGGTGATGTAGTATTAACTGGATGTCCCTGATCTTCAAAAGAATTTAATCATCCAAATATGAAAATTTTGAGTAGAATATCATAATTATGTCAAGCATTGGTAGTATCTGAACTCTTTAACTCAATAGTAGTTTTCTACTGCCGATATATCTATATATTTGACTAAATATCAACCACACCTGTAAAAACTTGTCATCTCCAACTTGGCACCACATTAACTCCGTGGCATCATTTGCTATACACGCCAATACCTTAATGCTCACTACAAGGAAAATAAGTTGTGGCTACAGAACTATTGCCACGGATATGGGGTTTGTGGCCACAAAATTGGGCGCTGGCCACGACGTGGCCGTAGCTACAAGTCTCGTCGCTAGAGTTCTCTAGCCACGAATGTGCCGTGGCCACTACAAGTGGCCACAGAATTTATCGTGGCCGCAACCCTTATATGAAGACTTTGGCCACGGATTGTGGCTACGAGAAACTAGCGGCCACGGAATTATCGTGGCCACAAGTTTCCGTAGCCACATTCCGTGGCCACAACTCATTTTTCTTGTAGTGGCTTATTATGGTAAATATTTATATCGTACTTGTGGTTAGATTTAAAACCTAATAGGCTCAAATATTTATCTGCTAATAAACCAACCATGCAGTGTTAGATCATCTTCGTTAACATCTCTGTAATGCAAACATTTAGATACATCTTTGTTAACATCTCTGGATTATATATTACGACAACTAAATGTGTATTTTTAACTATAAATCTCGTGAAGACAAGGCTTCGAAATAAGATAGAAGATGGACTTATGAGTAGTTGTATGATTGCTTACATCAAAAAGGAGATGGCAGAAAATGTTATTGTAGAAGAGATCATTGAAGATTTCTATATAATGAAAAATCCTCGAGCCCAGCTTCGATAAATCATGTTTCTCTTGGAGTTTATCCATCACTTACAAAACTAAAAATACTAGTATTTTCAATACTTACATATATATAGGATTTTTATCCAATGCGCACAGGGTCCATTAGCGTTTCGGTGAGCACCATTTGTAGGTCGCACACATGTATTATCAATTATATGGTTATTTATTTCGAAGGATATCATTTTTGGAAGGATATTAAAATGCAAAGCGACTTAACAATAAATGGTATTCCAATTATATCGTGTCCTAAAAAAAGAAAGACAATTTTGGAAAGAAAACGTTCGAATCAATGATTTCTTGCAGAAAATCGAGATCCAAATATTCAGGTCAGTAATATATACAATAGTCAAGTAAATGGTTGTTGCGAGATCGGTAATATCCAAACAATGGTTAGTAATTTACATTCATTTTACTATATGGTACGGAATTCAGTAATATATATACCTGGAAGTAAGTGCTTGTTGTGAAGTCAGTAAAAGCATAACAAATGGTCAGTAATTTCCTTATGTATTATTACTTTGAACAAAATTCAGTAATTTAGAGACAATACTCAAGTAATATATATACAATTCTCAAGTAAATTTTTGTTGCGTGTTCAGTAATGTATTTATCTATACCTTATAGCACATGTTCAGTAATATTTATACAATTCTCAAGTAATGGCTACTATGAGATCAGTAATAATAAAATAAATGCTTAGTAAGTCACGGACATTGCTCAAGTAAGAAAGTAACATATAATCATTAGCATATTCACCTTCTATAGGATTAATATGGAAATAGTACTTTGAAAAAGAAATTATTAAATACATGCACATAAGGAAAAATGAATTAGTGAAGCAAATAGAATGCTTCGTTGATGAAAAAGGAAAAAATATTACAGAAATGAATGTAATACGCATTACATACATAATGGTATTACTAATCATTTGTTATGTTATTACTGATCTCGCAACACAATTTACTTGACCATTGCATACACATTACTAAATTCTGCACAAGGTAACTTTGGATGTAAATTACTGATCATTGTCTTGATATTACCGATCTCATAACAATCATTTACTTGACTAGAGTATATTTATTACTATCTCGTCATTTGGATCTTAATAATCCGCACGAAATCATTTATTTGAATCTTTTCTTTCCAAAAACCGTCATCCTTTTTTTAAGAACACTGTATAATTGAAAATATAGTCATTGTTAAATACGTGGTAGCCTATAATTAGAAATATAGTTATGACTAATACATGTGTATGGCCCAGAATGAATGCTCACGAACACGCTAATGGGCACAGGCTCATTGAATAAGCCCTATATATAGGGAAAATGGGATTGCCCCTTAGAGGCAGCCAACATGGCTGCCCCCACCCCATTTTTCGCAAAAGTTTTTTATTTTTTGGGAAAAATTTCGTCATGTTTATTCATCCCTATATCCCTCCTATATGTCTTTCGAATTTTGTCAGAAACAGAGACTCCTACAGCCTCCATCCAGACGTCATTTTTTAATGGTCACAGGATTTTTTAAAGGAATTTTATCACTTGTGCCCCTCCGAGATATCGCAATATCAGTTATGCCTCTATCTTTTGGTAATATCAGTTGTGCCCCTCACTTCTTGCTATTTTATCACTTGTGCCCATCGGGTTAGTGACCGTCCATCCACAATGCAAACGGACGTTAACTTTGAGGACATAAGTGAATTAATTTTAAAAAAAAGGTTATGTGATCATTTTATACCATCTTCCTCATCCTCTTCTTCCTTCCTCCTCTTGCCCATCCTCTTCCTCCTCCTCCAACCTCCTCCTCCTCCTCTCCGCCCCTGTCCCTGCCTCGTGCCCCCCCCCCCCCAGCTCCGCCCAGAGCTCCCCGCACCTCCTCCCAGCCCGCCGCCCAGCCCGCGCCCCCCCCCCCCCCCCCCCCCCCGCACCTCCTCACAGCCCGCCGCCCCCTCCCGGCGCCGCCCCCTGCTCCCCCTCCCCCTGGGTTGCACCACTCCCAGCCCCGCACCTCCACCCCCCCCCCCCCGCACCTCCTCCCTTCCCCGGCGCCACCGCCCTGCTCCCCCTCCCCCGTGGGTTGTGGCCCCTCGTAGCCCCGCACCTCCTCCTCTCCTCGGCGCCGCCCCCCTGCTCCCCCTGCCCCTGGGCTGCGGCCCCTCCCAACCCCGCACCTCCTCCCCGGCGCCTCCCCCCTGGGTTGCGGCCCCTCCCAGCCCCGCACCTCCTCCACCCCCCCCCCCCCCCGCACCTCCTCCCCTCCCCAGCGCCGCCCCCCTGCTCCCCCTCCCCCCTGGGTTGTGGCCCCTCCCAGCCCCGCACCTCCTCCCCTCCCCGGCGCTGCCCCCCTGCTCCCCCCTCCCCCCTGCCCCCGCACCGCCACCTGCAGCCACGTCATGAAGCCGACCTCCTCCCGCAGCCACGCACCTCCCCCGGCCCCTGCCGTCAGCCCCACCTCCTCATTTGATTTTATTCTGACCATAATACCCCTGTTAACCACACCATGGTTTGAGTAAACTATGGTTATTTCAATTTTTTGACGGTCAATCTGACGGAAGGGCACAACTGATGACGGAGAAAGAAGTGAGGGGCACAACTGATATTACCAAAAAGATAGGGGCATAACTGATATTGCGATATCTCAGAGGGGCACAAGTGATAAAATCCCTTTTTTAAATCGACCATGTCTGGATGGAGGCCGTAGGAGTCTCTGTTTCTGACGAAATTCAAATGGCATATATGAGGGATATATGGATGAATATACATGACGATATTTTAAAAAAAATAAAAAAAATTACCAAAAAATAGGCGGGACAACCATGTTGGCTGCCCCCAAAGGGGCAGCCCCATCAACCCCATATATATATATATATAGGGAATTTATCCAGAGAGCACTGTGCCCATTTGAGTTCAAATGAGCCCTTGCTTTCATCCTTCAGATCATGATCTAATGATCCTATTTTATCTCATCCATTCCCCTTTTTTAGCGTCAATCCTTACCATAACAAACTCCCCCCGCATTCTCCTCGTGACTGATTTCCTTTTTTGATTTGCAATTAAGTCTCTCCGACGTTGCATTGTATTTATTTTTGAAAATTTCCAAAATCATCTATGGATTTGTCTTCCTGCGAAATCTCATGATCTCCAGCGACGAAAGAAGATCGTCTTCAAGTCCTCGATTTGTAAGTTTTTTCGTTGTTTTTTAGACATTTATTTATTGTTTTTTGTAGAATTTGATCGTTTGTTTTTTAGTTCTCATTTTCAGTTTCAAATGCGATGGATCATCTGTGAATGGAAAACTGATCATGATTCCAAAGAAGCAATGATGAACGATGCTTCGTGGATGGATTTGAATCGTGAAAAGATCGTATCAAAAGGAGCGAAGATGGATGTCTCACAATTGGATTTAGATAGCGAAATCATTATTTCAGAAAAATTATACCA
Organism: Ottelia alismoides; assembly: GCA_037367405.1. Taxonomy (NCBI): domain Eukaryota; kingdom Viridiplantae; phylum Streptophyta; class Magnoliopsida; order Alismatales; family Hydrocharitaceae; genus Ottelia; species Ottelia alismoides. The sequence goes on from JAZKJV010002940.1 coordinate 77,484, forward strand.
AGTTGCTGATGACATTTGCATATGTTACTGATAATATATTATGTATTACTTTCTATTTTATCATTCTTACTGATTAAAATCCATTCATAGTTACTTATGTATCTTAAGAAAATACAAGTTCTTTCTATTAAATACAAGTTAAGTAATTTATGCGTAGCTATCAGTAACACTTGACATATTGTAAGTAACTAAATAGACTTACATCAGTAATTTATACGTAGCTATCAGTAACACTTGACGTATTGCAAGTAACTAAATAACATCAGTAATTTATATGTAGCTATCAGTAACACTTGACGTATTGCAAGTAACTAAATAGACTACATCAGTAATTTATACTTAGCTATCAGTAACACTTGACGTATTGCAAGTAACTAAATAGACTACATCAGTAATTTATACGTAGCTATCAAGTAACACTTGACGTATTGCAAGTAACTAAATAGATTACATCAGTAATTTATACATAGCTATCAGTAACACTTGACGTATTGCAAGTAACTAAATAGACTACATCAGTAATTTATTCGTAGCTATCAGTAACACTTGACGTATTGCAAGTAACTAAATAGACTACATCAGTAATTTATACGTAGCTATCAGTAACACTTGACGTATTGCAAGTAACTAAATAGACTACATCAGTAAAGAAGGCGGGGATGGACATTAGTAACAATCAAAATGAGTACAGTAAAATGGATAATTGTAATTAGTACTTCTTGTATGGACATTAGTAATTTACATACTTAATTACTGATCTCACAACAATAATTACTTGAGAACTGAATATGTATTACTTGAGTAACATGAATGAATTACTGATCTCAGTACAATATAATATTACAGATGTAAATTATCGAGCACTGTTTCATATTACTTATCTCGCAACACATAATTACTTTCATACAATATATACATTACTGATCAAATGTACAATGACTATTTATTCGAAATGAAATTAAGGATTTGAATTTATCTTTTCAAAACTGTCTTCCTTTTTTAAGGACTCGGTATAATTGGAAATGGAAAAGGCTCAAAAATATTAATATCCTTCCAAAATCATGTCCTTCGAAATAGGAAACCATTGAAATGAAAATACACGTGGCGAACCACGTTTTGTGCTCAAAAAAACTCAAATGGGCACAGTGCTCTCTGGATATGCCCTATATATATATATATAGAGAGAGAGAGAGAGAGGAGTGATCCTATGAGATGAGATTTGGTGAGATGGTAAGATGGGAGATTCTGGACCACTAATTTCAACTTTCTCTCTCCTGGTTTCTCTCTCCTGGCTGAAACTAGTGGCCCAGAATCTCACATCTCACCATCTTACAAAAATCTCATCTCATAGGATCGGCCCTATATATATAGGGTAAAATGGGGCTACCCCCATGGGGAAGCTAACTTAGCTCCCCCGTCCCATTTCGCTCGTTTTTTTTTGAAAATCTCTTCCATAGATTTTCATCAATATATCACTGTATTATGTCATTAAAATTTCATGTGAAACAAATACTCCTACGACCTCCATCCAAACGGGGGTCATTTTTAGCAATTCTGTTACCGTTAAAAAATGATTGTCTGGATGGAGGCCGTAGAAGTCTTTGTTTCACATGAAATTTTAATGACATAATATAGGGATATAGTGATGAAAGTCTACGAAAGAAATTTTCAAAAAAAAATAAAAAAACGGGCGAAATGGGGTGGGGGAGCCAAGTTAGCTCCCACAGGGGGTAGCCACATTTAACCCATATATATAAGTGAAAAGGGAGTAGGCTCCCTAGTTATGAATTTACATATTTTTATTTTCCAAAAAATAAAAAAATAGGGAAAATAGATGTGGGAGTAGCCAATTGACTACACCCAGGGAATAGCCTCCTTTAACCTTATATGGAAAAGGGAGTATGCTCCCTAGTTGTAGCCAACTTACATGCTCCCACTCCTTTTTCTCCGTATTTTTTTTATTTTTCTGAAGTGAAACCTATTGGAATTTGGATCACAATATGCCATCATGGTGTCATTCAAAATTCAACTTAATTCGAGACTTATATCCCCTCCATCAAGACTGTCAAATTTTAATGGTCTCAGAATTGCTGAAATTGACTTCCTTCAGATGGAGGGTATAGGAGTCACTGTTTCTGATGAAATTGGAATGACATGTTCGGGGGATATAGTTATTAATTTACATATTTTTTATTTTCTAAAAAAATAAAAAATAGGAAAAATAGAGGTGGGAATAGCCAATTGGCTACATCCAGGGAGTAGCCTCCTTTAACCCTATATATATAGGATATTTATCCAATGCGCACAGGGTGCATTTGCAATTCTATGAGCCCAACATATCATCCGTCTGATCGTAATTTTCAATCCCATATTTTTAGCATTGTTTAATTTTATAAATTAATGATTTCCACAAATAGTAATCCTATTGATTAGGTAACATTATGTATTGCATTGCGAATTGAACGTTTTTCCCTAAATCTGCAGCGCTACCGTCGTGAAATTGCAGGAGCTTCGTTCTTCGAAGGTATTTTTATAGAAGTTTTTTTAATCAATCGTTCGTTGTAAAATTTTATGTTTTCTCTTATTTTTTCTCGTGATTTGTCATTGCTGGTTCATATTATGATCTCAGTTTAATCTTTTGTTTTTATATATTTCGATTTCAGTTTCAAACGCTATGCTGGATTTGTCATTGGATGGATCATGAAATCTCATAAGCAATGACGAATGGTGATTCTTGGTTGGATTTGGATCGTGAGAACATCATATGAGAAGGAACGGTGATGGATGACTTTCAATTGTATTTGGATCATGAAATCAATATGATTGCTTAGAAGTTTACATCCACAGAACACGAGATTCTGTTGTTCCATCTTTTGAAAATGATATCAATAGATATAATCAGATATTCTTTGTTTTAATATCAGTAAATTTTGTATTAATATCATTAACATGATGTGTATAACAAGTAACTTGTTAAATTATGTAAGTAACTTATAGATCATCAATCTATTTATTTGTAAGAAACGATAAGTAATATCTTATATATTGTGCGTAACATCTGCAAATGGAATCAGTAACATATATACAATAGTGAAGTAAATAGTTGTTGCGAGATCGGTAATATCCAAACAACGGTTAGTAATTTACATTCATTTTATTATATGGTACATATTTCAGTAATATGAATACACTGGTCAAGTAAGTGCTTGTTGTGAAGTTAGTAAAACCATAACAAATGGTTAGTAATTTCCATATGTATTATTGCGTTGAACAGAATTTAGTAATTTAGAGACAGTACTCAAGTAATATATATACAGACTCAAGTAAATTTTAGTTGTGTGTTCAGTAATGTATATATCTATATTTTATAGCACGTGTTCAGTAATATTTATACAATTTTCAAGTAACGGCTAGTATGAAATCAGTAACAATAAAATAATATCTTTAGTAACAATCAGAATGGGTTCAGTAATATGGACATTGTAATCAGTAAATATTGTATGGACTCTAGTAATTATATAATCAGTAATTGATGTATGGATACTAGTAACTATAAATTTAGTAACAATTACAGTGAGTTCAGTAATTTAGAGACAATACTCAAGTAATATATATACAGTCTCAAGTAAATTTTTGTTGTGAGATCAGTAACAATATTATTGGTTCAGTAATAATAAAATAATATCTTCAGTAACAATCAGAATGGGTTCAGTAATATGGACATTGTAATCAGTAAATATTGTATGGACTCTAGTAATTATATAATAAGTAATTGATGTATGGATACTAGTAACTATTAGCTATAACTTCAATAACTGATCATTCTGTAACTAAAATTTCAGTAACTAATCACATTGAGTTAGTAATATGGACATGAATATTCAGTAATTGTTAATATTAATATAATTATTTTATCTATTCAATTGTCTAGTACATATACATAAGTACTAAATAACTATAACTTCAGTAACATTCATAATGCGATCCGTAATATGCATATTTCTAATCGGTAATTATTGTATGAACATTAGTAACTGACGTAATCAATAATTATAATCAGTAATTTATCTTTTCTAATCTATACGTAGCATGATCATTCCATAAATAGACTATATGCCAGCAATAATTTAAATGTGTATATTTTTTATCTTACTAAAACCGACCACATATTTTTAAGGAAGTGATTTAACCCGAATTCTTATTATGTTAATAATGCAAAGCACATTATTATTGCCAAAACCGCCCCTTTCCAAATAGAACCAACACATACACGTGGTGAGCCCACGTTTGGTGCTCATTTCAACTCAAATGGGCGCAGGGCTCTCTGGATAAGCCATATATATATATATATATATATATATATATATATATATATTACCCATATATATAGGAGGCCTTTCAAATAGGACGCAGTCCTTCCTGAGTTCAGGAATGCCGCCCCTTTTTTGTATAAAAATGAGCACTTTAGTAGAATACATATACAGTTTGTATTATAGGTGCACATTATAAATACAAAGCCGCATACAAAACTGTGTATTATAATACAAACATTAAAACTGCACATTACAATACAAAACTATATATGTATTCTACCAAAGTCATCCTGTTTTCTACAAGAAAGGGGCTGGTCTTCCTGAACTATGGAAGGACTACATCCTATTTGAAAGAAATCATATATATATATATATATATATATATATATATATATATGGGTAAAATGGGGCTACCCCCATGGGGGGAGCTAACTTGTCTGCCCCGCGATATTTCGCCCCCTTTTTTATTTTTTTCCGAAATTTCTTCCGTGGATTTTCATCAATATATACCTATATTATGTCATTCAAATTTCACGCGAAACAGAGACTCCTACGACCTCCATCCAGAAGGGTCGTTTTTAGCAATTCTGTTACCGTTAGAAAATGACTGTCTGGATGGAGGCAGTACGAGTCTCTGTTTCGCACGAAATTTTAATAGCATAATGTAGGAATATAGTGATGAATATTCACGGAAGAATTTTTCAAAAAAAAATAAAAAAACCGGGCGAAATAGCGCGGGGAGCCAAGTTAGCTCCCCTAGGGGGCAGCCCCATTTAACCCTATATATATATATGGAAAAGGGAGCCTACACCCATGTGTAGGTATCTTTCCTACACCCACCTCTTTTTTCTTCAAATTTTTTGATTCTTTTAAATTGAATCCTTCGAGAATTTAGATCACAATATATCACCGTTGCGTCATTCAAATTTTAGCTTATTTTGAGACAACTTATCCATCATGACAGTCAGTTTGTAACGGTCTCATATTTCTGAAATCGACCACTTCCGATGGAGTTGTTAGGAATATCTGTTTTACATGAAATTTGAAACACATATTTAATTTAATATTCTAAGTAAATCCCCTTAAGATCCATTTCAAAAAATTTAAAAAATGAAGAGAAAAGATGTGGGTGTAGAAAAGTTACCTATACATGGGTGTAGGCTCCCCAATCCCATATGTGTGTGTGCATGCGTGTGTGCGTACGTGCGCGCGTGCGTGCGTGCGTGAGTGAGTGCGTGCGTGCGGTGGGTGTGTGGATGGGTGCGTGCGTGGGTGCGTGCGTGCCGCGCGCGTGCGTGCGAGCGCGTGAGCGTGCGTGCGTGTGCGCGTGAGTTTGCGCGCGCGCGTGAGCGTGTGCGCGTGTACGCGTGCGGTGCGTGGTGCGTGGCGTGTGCGTGCGTGCGTGGGTGAGTGCGTGATGTGTGTGTGTGTTTGTGCGTGCGTGGGTGCATGTGTACGTGCGTGCGTGGGTGCGTGCGTGCGTGGGTGTGTGTGCGTGGGTGTGTGCGTGTGCGTGCGCGTGCGCGTGCGCGTGCGTGTGCGTGCGTGCGTGCGTGCACGCGCGCGCGCGCGTGCGTGAGTGCGTGCGTGCGTGCGTGAGTGTGTGCGTGGGTGTGGGGGGGACGGGAGCCTAAGGGAGCCAACACCCATGTATAGGTAACTTTCCTACACCCACCTCTTTTTTCCTCATTTTTTGTTTTCTTTTGAATTAATTCTTTGGAGAATTTAGATCACAATATATCACCATGTCGTTATTCAAATTTCAACTTATTTCGAGACTTCTAACTTATCCATCATGATAGTCAAATTTTAACGGTCTCATATTTGCTGAAATCGGCTCCTTCCGATCGAGCTAATAGGAATGTTTGTTTTACATGAAATTTGAAACACATATTTCATTTAATATTCTAAGTAAATCCCCTAAAGATCCCTTTCAAAAAAATCAAAAAAAAATGAGGGAACAAGAGGTGGGTATAGGAAAGTTACCTACACATGGGTGTAGGCTCCCCAATCCCTATATATATATATGGAAAAAATGGGGCTGCCCCCGCCCCATTTTTTGGCGTTTTTTTTTATTTTTTTTGAAAAATAAAACCATGTATATTCATCCATATATCCCTCCTACATGCCATTCGAATTTCGTCAGAAACAGAGACTCCTACGGCCTCCATCTCGATGGTATCGATTTAAAAAAAATCCTGTTACCGTTAAAAAATTACTGTCCGGATGGAGGCCGTAGGAGTCTCTGTTTCTGACGAAATTCGAATGGTATATAGGAGGGATATAGGGATGAATGTAAATGGTGTTATTTTTCAAAAAAATAAAAAATTTTGCCCAAATAAGGCGGGGGCAGCCATGTTGGCTGCCCCTAGGGGGCAGCCACATATGACCCTATATATATATATATATATATATATATATATATATATGAGAGGAAAGGGAGCCTACTTTGTGAAGTAGGTAACTTACCTACTTCACATTCCATTTTTTACAACTTTTTTATTTTTTTTGAAAAATACCACCGTGGATTTTCATAAATATATCCCTCTAATATGTCATTCAAATTTCGTCAGAAACAGAGACTCCTACGGCCTCCATCCAAACAGTCATTTTTAACGGTCACAGATTTGCTGTATTTTTCATGTTCCGGATGGAGGCCGTAGGAGTCTCTGTTTCTGACGAAATTTGAATGACATATTAGAGGGATATAGTTATGAAAATCCACGGTGGCATTTTTCAAAAAAATTAAAAAAAATTGTAAAAATGAAATGTGAAGTAGGTAAGGTTACCTACTTCACAAAGTAGGCTCCCTTTCCTCTCTCCCTCTCTCTCTCTCTCTCTCTCTCTCTCTCTCTCTATATATATATATTATATATAGGGAGATGGGAGCCTACATCCAGGGGGTGTAGGTAACTACCTACACCCGGCCTTCTTTTTCATGATTTGAGTTTTTTTGAATGAAATCTTAAGGTGATTTTCTTAATATATTGAGATGAATATGTGTTTCAAGTTTCATGCAAAACAAACAATCCTAACATGTTTATCTAGAAGGTGCCATTTTCAGCAATTCTGAGATCGTTAAAATTTGACTGTATTGATGAAGATGATAGGAATCTCAAATTAAGTTGAATTTTGAATGACACCATGGTGATATATAGTGATCTAATTCTCCGAAAGTTTTATTTCAAAAAAATCAAAAATAATGAAAAATGAGCCGGGTGTAGGTAGTTACCTACACCCCTGGGGTGTAGGCTCCCTTTTCCCATATATATATAGGAGTGATCCTATGAGATAGGAGTGATCCTATGAGAGCAAAAAGTTGTGAGAGCATGAGAAGAATGATTATGGACCACATGATTCTGTTTTCTCTCTCCCGGTCTTCTCTCTCCTGGGTGGATCATGTGGTCCAGAATATCCCTCTCATGCTCTCACAAATTTTGGCTCATAGGATCACTCATATATATATATATATATATATATATATATATATATATATATGGGTAAAATGGGGCTGCCCCCTTGGAGTAGCCAACTTGGCTACTCCCACCCCTATTTATCCCTCATTTTTATTTCTTTGGAAAATAAAAATTTGTATATTCATCACTATATCCCTCTAACATTCTATTAAAATTTTGTCAGAAACAGAGACTCCTAGGCCTTCCATCCAGACGTCATTTTTCTAACGGTCGCAGGATTTTTTAAATCGACCATGTTTGGATGGAGGCCGTAAGAGTCTCTGTTTCTGACGAAATTTTAATAGAATGTTAGAGGGATATAATGATGAATTTACAAATTTTTATTTTCCAAAGAAATAAAAAAATGAGGGAAAATAGGGGTGGGAGTAGCCAAGTTGGCTACTCCTAGGGGGCAGCCCCATTTAACCCTATATATATATATATAGAGAGAGAGAGAGAGGTCAGGGAGCCTGCACCCAGTGGTGTAGGAAACTCCCTGCACCCACCCCCATTTTCGCATCATTTTTTTACTTTTTTTGAATTAAAAGTTGGGGGGATTTACTTAATATGTTGAGGGGAATAAGTGTTTCAAATTTCATGTAAAATAAACATTCATAACATGTTCATCTAAAAGGGTCGATTTAAGCAATTCTGAGACCATTAAAATCTGGTAGTCTTGATGGAGATGATAGAAGTGCTGAATTAAGTTGAATTTGGAATGACAACATGGTGATACATGATGATCTAAATTCCCCAAGGTTTCATTTTAAAAAAATCAAAAACAATGAAAATTTAGGCTGGGTGTAGGGAATTTCCTGCACCTGCAAGTGTAGGATCCTTTTTCCCATATATATATATATATATATAGGATTTTTATCCAATGCACACAGGACTCATTAGTGTTTCGGTGCGCACCATTTATTGGCCATACACGTGTATTACCAATTGAGTGGTTACCTATTTCGAAGGATGTTGTTTTTGAAAGGAGATTAATATGCAAAGCGATTTAACAATAAGTGTTATTCCAATTATATCTCGTCCTAAAAATATGAAGATCGTTTTGGAAAGAAAACAATCGAATCGATGATTTCTTATAGAAAATCGAGATCCAAATGCTCATGTCAGTAATATATATATATATATATATATATATATATATATATATATACATATATATATATATTAGTCAAGTAAATGGTTGTTGCGAGATCAGTAATATCCAAAACAACGGTCAGTAATTTACATTCATTGTATTACATGGTGCAGAATTCAGTAATATATACACAATGGACAAGTAAGTGCTTGTTGTGATGTCAGTAAAACCATAACAAATGGTCAGTAATTTCTATATGTATTAATACTTTGAATAGAATTCAGTAATTTCGACACAATACTCACGTAAATGGTTATTGTGAGATCAGTAATATCCAAACAACGGTCAGTAATTTACATTCATTTTATTACATGGTGCATAATTCAGTAATATATACATAATGGACAAGTAAGTGCTTGTTGTGAAGTCAGTAATATCCAAACAACGGTCAGTAAGTGCTTGTCTTATATCACATGTTCGGTAATATGTGTTACGATTCTCAAGTAATAGCTACTATGAGATCAGTAATAACAAAGTAGTGGTCAGTAAGTCATGGGCATTGCTCAAGTAAGAAAGTAACTATTTGTCAATGCAATGCACATTACATAGACAATGGTATTACTAACCATTTGTTATGTTATTACTGATTGCACAACACACATTTACCTGACCATTTTATACATATTACTAGATTCTGTACAATGTAACTATTTGGATGTAAATTACTGATCATTTTTTTGATATTACTGATCTCACAATACGCATTTACTTGACCGAATTATATTTATTACTATCATAGCGTTTGGATCCTTAATCATCCGTGTGGAATCATTTATTTGAATTGTTTCTTTCCAAAACCGTCTTCCAATTTTTAAGGACGTTGTATAATAGGAAATATAGGACTTTTTTAAACACGTCGTAGCCTATAATTAGAAATATAGTTATTGTTAATACACGTGTATGGCCTAAAATGAGTGCTCATTGAAACGCTAATGAGCCATGTGCGCAGTGGATAAGTCCCTATATATATATATATATATATATATATATATATAGAGACTTATTTAATGAGCCCTATGACCATTTGAGATGAGATGAGCTCACTCATACTCTACCAATATTTTATATCATTTTGAGTTCAATGCTTATTTATTTACAGTTGTTATATCATATTCTTACTATTAGTATCTATTTTCATTAAAGAAAACCTTAGATTTACAGGAAATGGTCATTAGTAAGAATAAAAATGACACTAGTAATACGAACAATAATACAATACTTTTGTATGAATTTAAGTTTTTTCCCTTCGAAAAATAGTTACTAATAGTAAGAATATGATATAACACTTGTAAACAAATAACTATTAAGCTCAAAATGATAGGAAATAATGGTAAAAAATGAGTGGGCTCATCTCATCTCAAATGGGCATAGAGCTCATTGGATAATTTCCCTATATATATAGGGGACCTTTCAAATGAGGTAGGGGCTTTTCTGAAATTGTAAAGGTCACTATGAATTTAGTAAAAACTCTGTAACAGTTTTGTAAAAGTATAAACTGCACATTGTAAAAAAATAAATTTTGTAAAATATAGCATCCAAAGTTAAGTTAACATTTCCATCCAATAAAATAATATTTTTATAATTTTATTTCACTATACATGTTGTGTTAATATTTATTGTTATATGTGTGAAATTAAAAATTGTAAAATATATTGGAAAGATGCATAAATTGAGGGTGACTCACCATGTATATGGTGAGACCCCGCCTCATTTGAAGTTTCTCCTATACACACACGCACGCGCGCGCATGCTTCTTGTAAAAGTATAAAGTGCACATTGTAAAAAATGAATTTTGTAAAATATAGTATCCAAATTTAAGTTAACATTTCCATCCAATATAATAATATTTTTATAATTTTATTTCACTATACATGTTGTGTTAATATTTATTGTTATATGTATGAAATTAGAAATTGTAAAATATATTAGAAAGATGCATAAATTGAGGGTGGCTCGCCATGTATATGGTGAGACCTCGCCTCATTTGAAGTTTCTCCACACGCACACGCACACCCACCCACGCACGCACGCCCGCGCGCGCGCACGCGCATACGCACCCGCACACGCGCGCACACAGATATGACTAAATATTGGTCCCACCTATAAAAAATTCATGCTCCAAACACTTTGGCGTCGTTTGCTATATATGTCGATACCTTAATGCCTATTATGGTAAGTATCAATATTGTACTCGTAGAAACATTCCTAATTGTGGTCAGATTCAAAGCCAACCATGCAACGTTTAGATACGTTTTTGTTAACATTTCCGTATGGGATTTTTACCTCACAAACTCTATAAAGTTTGTAAATTACCTTGTCGGCCTTTGAAACAACATAATTCCCCCATCGACCTTGTAAACTTGATAGCTCTTACCCCATAAATCATGTGGTTAATCTGTTTGAAGCTCGTGGGGGTTTTTGAGGTAATTTACAGGACCGATGGAGTAATTACATTGTGCAAAAATTCAGAGACATCTATTTAAATATCCATTTCATCCGCACACAAATAGGCAAAAATTCAGAGACATCTATTTAAATATCCATTTCATCCGCACACAAATAGGTTTCTCCTGCGACGATAATAACAACTCCTATTCTTCGTTATATGAATTTAATTTATACGATGGCATATTCTTAATGTGCAAATAAGTATAAGTTTTTAAAACTGAACTCATCGCACGGGTCCCTACTAGTATAGTAGTATTGGATGAGTGGGATCTATCTATAAAATAAAAAAAAATCGTTAGCGTTTCTTGATCTAAAATAATTCATATAGATTAAATCACGGCATATGAGAAGCTTCATGGTATCAGAGTAATTTATCCTCACGATGTATGAGTGGAGAGAGCAAAGAAGGGTTGAGGGTGAATGACGCATGTTGGTTTCCTCCAGCACATGAGCAGACCTTAGCGAAAGATGAGCTTCATCTCTTCGCCGCAGTCCGTACCATCGCCATCATCGAAATACCATGTTCAATCAGTTTCTTCTCTAGTTCCTATTAAGTTGAGATTTTATGGACATCCAAGAAGCAACTCGTACTCACCGTTGATTTGATAAATAGTTTGTGAAGATATGCATTCACTTTGTTTGGACAAACAAATGCTTGTCAGGGTTTTCTTTTTGCCAAAAGATATATGCTGACCTCTAATAATATGATCTCTTTTCAACACAAAAGGAACCCCCACCTCATCTGGCTGATTCCCTAAAATTTTACACATTTGATCATCACTAATACAGAGGCCATTCGTGATTCAAATAGCTGAAGAATAATTAGAAACCAAATTGGCTTCACAGTCCATTTCACAGAGAGAAAACCAGATCAGATTAGAGAATTTTGTCCAGTAATCCAAATGTTATAAACCAGTAAAAACCAGATTAGATGGTGTTGGAGAGAAGGTAGTTTAAACTCAAAGTTCATAGGACTTCCCTGTTCTTTTGCAAGGCCGTTCAGATCAGCATCGTCGACCTCACCAGATCCTCCAGATCACTTACCTAAACTAGACCGCATTTGCTGCAGATACTCCTGCAGGTTGCCTTCATCTTCATTCACAACAATTAAAAAAACGATTCACTTGTCACAGTGGGATCTGGTCTTTATTAAGACTCGCAAAAACCACTTATCAAGAAAAATGCTTCAGCTAGAGTAAGACTAAGATAAGCTCACATTTTTGTCCGTGATCAAAAGATATATGAGATGAGCATATTGGAGAGCCATTGCACAGATCAACTGAACGAACTGTGATGCTGTGAATATATTAAAAGCATATGCTACAGAAGGAACTGGTTAACACTTGATGCGGTTTCAACCTAAATCGAGGTTGGTTACAAATATACAGCAGATGTGTTTGCTTTCTTTGCACCAATTTGGTGATGCTAAATGAGATTGTATGACTATTTAGGTTGACACGTTATATAAAAGCATCAATTCATGCTTCAAATGATTAGTTCTCAAGAAAGAGAATGCAATAATTAATGGGGTGCAATTTGAGCGATGTATCCTATACAAGTAAAACGAATGAAATTCCTCGAAGGCTGACAGAGTAGTTTTTTCATCTGCTACCTCGATATGCAATTCTTTCCTGGATGGAACTCTGAGCCAGGATTTCATTAAATCGTATACAGTAAATCCAATGGCTACAGACGGAACAACCTGCAACGAAGTGAGAAATAATGTAAAAAAAATAATGTTGCATGCATTTGAACAGTGCATCCATCTTTTAGAGATAGCCCCTTGCCCACAAGTTGTCACGAGGATGCACCAATATACGTGTACAGTAGCATTAGAAAAAAGGAAAATTATTGGAAGAAGAAAGTGTCTACTGTGTGGATGCAATAATTTGAAAGATGAAAAAGTATCAATAATTCCACCGCTCAATAGTATCACTATGTACTGTCCTAGAGATGGGGCCATTTATGTGATAAGAGGTCCCAAAACAATGATTTTTACTGGGTTTTCTTTTTGCAAAAGTATGGTAAATGTGTGCTCAAATTTGTATTATTTTTCACCAAAGGAGAAAAGGCATACCTTTAAATAATTGATGCTCAGCCCCGAAAACAGCTGCCTCCAACCTTGCTTTTGAACAATCAGAGGTAGCTTTTTGTAGTTCCATTTGCCATAGCACCGCCAGATCCTGAAAGTGCCTGTACCTGGGATTGTAGTCAAAATAATCCTTTAAAATCAATTTCTTAGATTTCAAACTATAAGAAGAGTCGAGAGATTGGATAAAACCTGCATTTGCTTCTTAACTAAATCAAGTGGGTAGGTCATCGTTTGACCCAGTAAGCCAGTAACGGATCCACATACGAGGTTAACACTAATATCTTTCATTTGCTCCTCAGGAACCCAGGTTATCATCTCCTCGTAAAAATAGAACTTCAAACCAGAATAAGGGAAGATTCCAAGTAATGATGGACCTGAAATGAAAGGCTATGATGTGGTTAGAATATTAACTGGGACAAAATCTGTTTATATTCTCAAGCTCCACTTTCAGTTACATTTCATTCAAGAACAAATAGAAAATGCAATAATGAAATAGAAAACTCTGGAAGCCATGAAAAACATCGCTGGGGAAGAAACAAAAGTATCCAGACATTACCCAGCAGAAGTTGATATGTTTATAGATGAACAGCCTTCTTGGCTGCTGCCAGGCTACTTCTCTTTTTATCGATGCAAAAGTATTAATTTCAAGTATTTTGGATTCAAAAGTATATGCAGTCTACATTAGCAGCCTCCCAGTATCACTTTCATTAATTAAAAATTAGACATTTTATGTTGACAAACCCCCATGGAACCCAAAGTTCCAAAGCCTACTCCAAAGATGGTTCTCTTAAAACATATTTATCATCTAACAACGACGACAAAGCCTTTTCCCACATTAAGTAGATCAGCTACTTAGACGGTTTGCCTCCATTTAGATCTATATTGGATCATTGTCGGGCATTAATCCAAATAACTAAGATCACTTCGGATAGTCTCATTCCAACACTTCTTGGGCCTTCCTCGCCCTCCCTTAGCCGGCTCAATATCCCAAATATCACATCTTCTAATTGGTGCATCAGTCGACCTCCTTTGCAACTGGCCAAACCATCTTAAGCAGTTCTCTCTCATCTTATCCTCTACCGAAGCTACACCAACTTTCCTTCTAATCGCAACATTCTGAATCCGATCTCTTCGTGTATGACCATACATCCATCTTAGCATTTTCATTTCTTTTACTGCCAACCTTTTCTGCAAATGTCTCGGTAAAATATCACAAAAATCATGAACTCTAGTAAGGATGTTTAAATATTTAAAACATGTCTGTGCTACTATCATTCTCTGCACATGTCAGTCATTCTCTTAGAACATTTTTCTCATATATACCACAAAAACCATGAACTCTAGTAAGGACGTTTAAAATATTTAAACCACATAGAATTGATAAAAGGGTGATTTTTTGTTTTAAAAAATCTCAAAAAATAACTTCAAATGGAGATAGATTGTAAACGGATATAGAATGGGGTCGGCAATCTCTCCAAGGTTTGGCTAAGAGAATGAATTCAAAAAAGCCATGCATAGCTTCTTCTAAACATATTGGACATTAAAGCATCTTGTATGAATAACCATTGTTTAAAAGCAAAGGATGACTCCTCAAGATTTGCTTTAATCTAGCGAACGGGAATTCTAACTAAACAAAGCTGTCACGGTTCAGATTTATGGAAATTGCCCCACTTATAACAGATCCATGAGATGTAAAACTTTCACTATCCATATTGTTAAATTTAATCTATTCAAAGTGTGGAAAACAATGAAAGAATAGAAAGGCTTGTCTTATTCAAGAGGTCTAGGGCTTCTTATATAGGACAAAACCCTAGAGCTCAAAGGAGAAAAATACATAAATACCCCCAACAGGGTTACAAGAATATACTTCTGCCACATAGAATATTCTCGTAACATATATACTCTTAACACTCCCCTTCAAGTTGGAGCATATTTATTAGTCATGCCCAACTTGGAAATAATCTAGGAGAGTCGTTTTTTAGGTAGTGCTTTTGTGAAGATATTTGCAAGCTGAAAGTCAGTGTTGATGTGAGGAGTAGTAATCCTTCCACTTCTGACAGCATCACGAACAAAATGGCAGTCAACCTCTATATGCTTGGTTCGCTCAAGGAACACCGGATTCGTGGCAATATATTAGCAGATTTGTTGTCACAATATAGAGGAATAGGAGTAGTGACAACAATACCGAGCTCTTGTAGAAAAGTTAATTGCCACGTGATCTCACGAGTAGTTTGAGCCATCGCCCTATACTTTGCTTCTGCACTGGATCTAGATACAGCAGTCTGTTTCTTGCTTCTCCAAGTAACAAGATTTCCTCCAACCATCATAGCATAACCTGTGGTGGAGCGTCGATCCTCTGGTGAGCTTGCATAATCTGCATCAGCGTATGCAATAACATCGGTGTACCCATTTGCTTCATAGAAGAGGTCGCTTCCTGGTGATTCCTTCACGTATCGTAGAATCTGAAGAACATCCTACCAGTGACTGTAACAAGGTTTCTCCATGTGTTGACTAGCTCTGCTCACTGCATAGGAAATATCTGGTCTGGTGACAGTAAGATAAAGAAGCTTGCCAACTAGACTCCTATATCGAGTAACATCTTCGAAGATGGGATCAGAAGATGTGAGGTGTTTCTTAGGATCTGCAGGAATACCAGCGGGGTTGCATCCAAGTAATCCGAATTCTGTAAGAATGTACAAACAATATTTTATGTGTGAAAGATGAAGACCTTCTGCAGTGAGTAGTACTTCTATGCCCAAGAAATATCGCAGTAGACCAAGATCCTTGGTAACAAATACCTTCTGGAGGAAGACCTTGGTCTCTAGTATCCCTTTATCATCATCACCTGTGATAACCATATCATCTACATAGACTGCAAGAATAATAGTACCAGTTGCTCGTCTTCTGATAAACACAGAATAATCAGATGTTATTCTCTGGAAGCCAAGAGTGCTGATCTCTGCAGTAAGTCCGTCGAACCATGCCCTTGGGCTCTGCTTTAGGCCATATATTGCTTTTCAAAGTTGACATACACACTCCCCCTCGACTTCATAACCTGGAGGTTGCATCATGTATACTTCCTCATCAAGATCGACATATAAAAAAGCATTTTCACAACTAACTGAAAGATATGTCATGTCTTATTTGCTGTCACATAAAGGATAGTCCTTATTGACCCCATACGCGCAACCGGTGAGAATGTCGCAAAGTAATCCGCTCCATATGTCTGTGTGAAACTCTTTGCCACAAGACGAACTTTCAACCTATCAATCGACCCATCTAATGATTATTTGGTCATGAAGACCCATTTACATGCCACAGGTTTGGTCCCTTTGGGACATTGCACTAGATCCCATGTTCACCTGGAAATAAGAACATCCATCTCGTCATCCATGGCCTTTCGCCATCTTGAATCCTACAAAGCACTATGGTGGTCTCTTGGAATAGAAATGGTCATAAGAGCATATGCATATCTTCTGTCAATTGTTGATAAACTAGTAGTAGAAGTGAAATGAGACATGGATGAAGTGTGCATTGCCTCTTAGTTCTGCATAGAGCAATGGGAAACTACTCAGGATCATCCGAGACAGCGGCGGAGGGGACACTTGAATTAGGTATATCATCCTGCAACAAAGGGATAGGTAATGGAACATCCGGTGATTGGGATTTTTATTTTCGCTTGTTGACAATGGGTGGAGGTGGGAGATCAAGAGGGATATCGGTAACAGATTGTGTGAAGAAGCTGGCCTACTCAAAAAGGTTACATATGCATATATATAATAGCAACGTCTAATTGGATCATAGCACCTGTAACCTTTTTTAGTACGAGAATAACCAAGGAAAACACATTTAATAGTACGTGATAGGAGAAAGGAATAACCTGCATTAGATGTACCTGAGGGCTCTCTTATATAGGAGAATAGCCCTTGCGTTAATTACATGATAAGTACTCAGAGAAACTGAAATTACATAAGAAAGACATAACAATAGATTTATCTTAACACTCCCCCTCAAGCTGGAGCATATATATCTATCATGCTCAGCTTGGAACAACACTTCTGAAAAGGGCTTCGAGATAGAGCCTTGGTGAAGATATATGCCGTCTGATCTCCTGTAGGCACATGAGAGGTAGATATGAGTCCTTTCTATATCAAGTCTCTAGTGTAATGACAGTCCACCTCAATATGCTTTGTTTGTTCATGGAATGCAGGATTATTCGCAATGAATAATGCAGCTTGATTATCACATAAGAGTTGCATAGGAAGAGGAACTTCTATGGTAAGATCAGTCAACACCGATCTAACCCACATCATCTCTGCACTCCCTTGGGCCATGTCTCTGTACTTAGATTATGCACTTGATCTAGCAACTACAGTCTGCTTCTTGCTTTTCCATGAGATAAGTGAGTGTCCAACAAAAACTGCAAACCCTGAAGTAGACTTTCTGTCCGTGGGACATCCTGCATAGTCAGCGTCTGCACAAGCTGTTACCTCCAAGGATGCATCCCTACTGAATAAGAGTCCCGAACCAGGTGTGTTCTTCAGATATCTCAAAATCATATAGATAGCATCCATATGTGCCTTTCTGGACCGCTCCATGAATTGACTGACCTTGCTTACTACAAACATAATATCTGGCCAGGGTGATAGTAACATATAAAAGCTTTCCAACTAGTTCTTTGTACCTCCTGCTATCAACTTCTTCAGTATCCTCATCATACAATTTCATACTTGGATCCATAGGAGTAGTAGCAGGCTTGCATCCAGTCATACTTGTCTCAGAAAGAAGATCCATGACAAACTTTCTCTGGGTCATCACTAGACAACGATGATTCCTGGCAAACTCTAACCCCAGGAAGTAGCGCAGAGTGCCAAGATCCTTGGTCACAAACTCTTTACCTAGGAACTTCTTGGCTATCTGAATGCCTTGAGCATCATCTCTGTAACAATAATGTCATCTACATAAACAAGAATGGCAACCGTACCTCTCTGTGTCTTCTGAACAAAGAGTGAATGGTCTGCAGTGAACCTCTTAAACCCCGTTGCTCAATCAATTCTGACAGCTTTTGGTACCAAGCTCTAGGACTCTGCTTCAGGCCATAAATTGCCTTATCTAGCTTGCAAACCTTCTGGGACTCCCCCTCAGCAGTAAACCCAAGTGGTTGTTGCATGTAAACTTCCTCCTGAAGGTCTCCATAGAGAAATGCATTCTTCACATCAAGTTGAAATAACGGTCAGTCCCGCAAAATTGCAACTGCTAGTAAAATCCGAAGCGTCGAGTGTCTCGCTACTGGAGAAAATGTGTCCTGATAATCCACCCCATATGTTTGGGTAAAGCCACAGGCCACCAACCTTGCCTTGTAGCGATCCACACTCCCATCTGTGTTTTGCTTAATGGAAAATATCCACTTGCAGCTTACAATCGAAGCACCTCGTGGAGCAGAAACAATAGTCCATGTCCCTCGTGACGTTAAGGCCGCCATTTCTTCTTCCATGGACTGACGCCACCTGTTGTCATGTAAAGCCTCCATATACGTTCGGGGTATAGAAACTGCAGAAAGTCCTACAATAAACTTCCTGTACTCATCAGAAAGATAATCCAAAGAGACATGTGCAGTAAGTGGGTATGTGGCACATTAACATCGAGGCTTCCTCAGCGTAATAGGAACATCCAAATCTGCATCCCCTCTATCCTCTACAGCATAATCATCCTGTGTATGATGTAAAACTCCAGTGCCATCAGTAGAGATAGTTTTATCATGACATACCTGAGGCGTGCTGGATGATGTGGACGGCTTATGAGCAGAAGATCTAGTAGAAGACCTGCGAGTGTAAACAATGGGTAGGAATCTTGGCTCAGGTGGTGGTGGTGGTGGTGGAGACGATGGTGAAGGTAATGGTTGCTCCGGTTCAAATGCTGGAAGAGATGGAGGTGGAGGAACAACAATATCGTCCTCATTGTTATTGGATAACCTGTCATCTGTAGGAGAGAAGTACATGATAGACTCAAAGAAAGTAACATCGGCACTTACATAATATCTCCTACTCACCGGATCAAAACATCTATACCCTTTTGCGTACGAGAGTATCCAACAAACACACATTTGATAGCTCATGGTGAGAGCTTATCACGACCAGGGGTACAATTATGCACAAAAGCTACAGACCCAAAGACTCGAGGTGTGAGGGAAAATAGGTCCTTCTCTGGAAACGCAATCAAGAAGGGAACCCTCTCTCCAAGAACAGTAGACAGCATACGATTCACCAAATAGCACGCACTGAGAACGGCATCCCCCCAAAAAGAATGAGGGGCACGACTGTGGATCAACGATGTTCGTGTGACATCAAGAAGGTGGCGATGTTTGCATTCCGCCACTCCATTTTGTTGCAAAGTGTAACTACAAGAAGTTTGATGAACAATGCCATGTGAACTGAGAAAATCTAACAAATGTAACGTTGAAAAGTCCAAAGCATTATCCGTGCGAATAACTTTGACATTGGTAGAGAAGATATTATTAACTTCAATAATAAATTTTCGAATAATGGCACCAGCTTCAGACTTTTGTTTCAACAAAAACACCCAAGATAGTCTGGAATAATCATCCACAATAACCATATAATAACGATGTCCCTGAAGATCAGGGACACGACTCGGACCCTAAATATCAAAATGAAACAGCTCAAAAGACCGACTACTATGACGACTCGGAAACGAAGATCGATGGTGTTTTCCAAGCTGACAGGCTTCACAATCCAACAAGGTACGGGTAGATATCTGCGGTAGGACATGACACATCTTATGCAGAGGAAGATGGCCAAATCGTGAATGCCAAAGAAGCGGAGAAACGGATCCAGAGGGAATAGTAGCAAGTCCATCACATGATGATATAGCAAGCTTATACAAGCCTCTCTGCTCACGGCCACTTCCAATCATCCTGCCAGTCGGTATGTTAGAAACACAAAAGTAGAAGGGTCAAAGATGGCACGACAATGTAAATCTTTTGTAAGCTGGCTAATTGACAACAGGTTCATCTGAAAGTCATGTGCATGTAAGACATTCTGAAGGCTCAAAGAAGGCGTTAGAGTAATCTCCCCCTGACCAACAATGGGTAATCGAACCCCATTGGCAATGATAACAGATCGGCCTGGTGCAAGTGCTCTGTAGGTAGTAAAGTGCATTTTGTCGCATGATGGGAAGCCCCGAAATCCATAATCCAATCTGTCAAGTCCGAGAAAGTAGTACTGGTAAGCGCATAATGAGTACCTGAGGAGCTAGACGACGCTCTGGCAGAAGCGGCAGCTTCCGTAGAACCAGGAGACGGAGACGTAGGTGTAGTTATCATCTCACGAAGTCTGGAGACGATGTCATCAAATCGAGCATCTGGAAGAGGTGCAGTTGTAGCCTCAGTCTGCTCAGCAACACGTGCAGTGGCTGGATATCCATGCTTGTGAAAGCATGTTTCCTCAGAGTGGCATGGACGGTGACAGTGAGCACAGGGACCACGATGTCTGCCTCCCCCTCGACCACGAGGTCCACGACCCTGAAAATGTGGCGATCCTCCTCTGCCACGAGTGGCAGCCATAGCTGAAGGAGTAGGCTATGCTGTAGATGCCGATGCATTAGTAATCCTACTCAATCGCTTATACACCTCCTCCATAGGTGGAATAGTCTCGCCAGTCAGAAGTTGAGTACGGGTTGCATCGTACTCAGGATCAAGAGAGGACAAAAAAACTCTCGTCATCGTGGCATTTCGATATGCCTGTTGTTGTTTCGTACTGGTTGTGATCGGCATGAAGCTATGCAATCTCTCGAACATGCCCCGCGGATGAGAGAAATGAGCATGGAGTGGTCTCCCATTCTTTTTGGTGGAGAAGATGTCGAATTGTAACTGAAGTATTTTTCTCTCATTCTTCGACTGCCCATATGTAGCTGCTAGTATATCCCACATAGCCTTTGTTGTTGGTTGATTCACAATATCATTAGCAATCTCCGTAGTCAACGTCCCAGAGAGCCATATACGAGCATAAGCATCGTCTTGCTTTCACGTCGCATTCGCTCCAGTCTTGTCTTCCGGCTCTGAGTCTGTCAGGATGTGCTCTTTATTATGGCATTGCATCAGGGTACGAAACTGCATAGACCATAGTTCATAGTTAGTCCCGTCCATCTTTATTATTGGGGCCGGGCCTTTGAAGGCACCCGAAGATGTAAAGATGTCACCTTGTTCTCTGACATGATTGAAGAAGAGCCACAGACCGACGGAGGAAAAGAAATAGTCGATCTACAGTATCATATGAGGGATAGGTTGTATGTGTAGACTCATACAACCATCCCTAATCCTCGTCAAGTGGCGAAACTAGTCAGCCACAGTCACGGCGGTACAGCCCGAAGTCGGTGGTTGCGACAACAGTACCCGCTCGAGGTCGCGGGGACGCTTGGGGGCCGTTGGAGGCAAAGGCGGGGGCTGCCGGTGGCGCTGGGCGCCGCAGCACCACGCAGGGGGGGGGGGGGGGGGGGCTGGTGCCACACGGGGGCGGCTGGGGCCGGCGGGAGGGCGGCGGGGCCTCTGTAGCAGGCGACGACGGTGCCAGGGGGTTCTTGGGTTAGGATGGGATACCGGGACCCCGGTCTAGGACCGTTGCTTCGATACCATTATAGGAGAAAGGAATAACCTGCATTAGACGTACCCGAGGGCTCTCTTATATAGGAGAATCGCCCTTGGGTTAATTACATGATAAGTACTCAGAGAAACTGAAATTACATAAGAAAGACATAGCAATATATTTATCTTAACAGTACGAGGAGAGAGTTTGTCAGTAGTGTGAAAGTTATGAATAAATGCAACACATCCGAAAATCCGTAAGGGTAAAGGAAAAGCTAGCTCAGTTGGGCAGAGCAGAGAGAAGGGGTGGATCCATTTAGGGATGGAGATGGAACCATGTTGACAATATGGACAACAGTAAAACAGGCATCCTCCCAATAGGTTTTGGGATATCTGGGTGAGAAGGGATCGGGCTATATTTAGAAGATATATGAGTTTCCTTTCGGCTACCCTGTTTTGTTGCGAAGTGTAAGGACATGATGTTTAGTGAATGGTGCCCTGGGATGCAAAGAAGTTGGTTAGATCATGTTGAGTGAATTCCAAAGCATTATCTGTGCGAAAAATTTGAACATCGGAGGAAAAGATATTTTTGACACAATGGAAGAAATTCTTAATAATATTGTTAATCTCCGATCGTTCTTTTAACAAATAGACCCAAGACAATCGGTTGTAGTAGTCGACAAAAACCACAAAGTACTTATGTTCACTCAGAGTACGGACCGGGTTGGGTCCTCAAATATCACAATGGACTAAAGAAAAAGGAACTTTGCGGTGAGGTTCAGAGCGAGCTCGGAAGGAAGCTCGATGATGTTTCCTGAACTGACACGCCTTGCACTCCAAGGGCTTGAGCGTAGAAAGCTCGAGGAACATTAAAGAAAGAGCATTGGCAGATGGATGGTCGAGGCGAAGATATCAAAGAAATGGATCAGTGGATATAGATACAGCGCCATCCAAATCAGAATTAGAAGGGATATCAAGATAATATAGATCGTTCTTCTCATGTCCCCCATCAAAAATCTGTCTCGTCCGGATGTCCTGAAAATTACAACAAAACTCATCAAAATCACACGACAGTTAAGTTCCTGGCATAACTTGTGAACAAATAAGAGACTGAGCGGAAAATCAGGAGCATAATGCACATCAGTAAGTCAGAGTTTGGAGGAAAACTCCATAGTCCCCACAGTAGTGATAGGGGAATGTGCTCCATTGGCAACCCGAACAGCCCTCACAACCAAGGAAGGCCATATCGATATCGCTATCATTTCGGTCCGTCGAAAAAGAATATATCGGGATATATCGCAGATATATTGACGATATCGGTGGAAATGTCGAAAATGGTTCAAAAAAACTAATTTTTTGCCATTTTTCAGAAATTAACGTCATCCAAGATATCAAACCAACAAATAACCTACAAATAAACACTTATATCACATATATAGGTCATTTATAGACCATATATTGCACATATCGGTACTGCACATATCGGTCGTATCGAACATATCGATATTAATATTGATTCTTGACTTATAAATACTGGAAATGGATTTCATTCAAGTTCTTATAACATGAAATACTACAAATATACATCTAGAAAATACACATAGATCATTTATGAGGACTATGATCCTTATAGTGCACATATCGGTCATATCGAACATATCGTTGATATTGTTAGTTGTTGACATACTATATATACTGAAAATGGAGTTCATCCAAGTACTTTGATCACTAAATAATTTACAAATGTACTCTTACTCTCTTAGATAAGACATATTGATCATCTATGAACCTTATATCGCATATATCGATATGGCGGTACTGTTAGTTGTTAACCTATATATATATAGAGAGAGGATGGGGAGCTTGCACCAAGGTACGTGTAACTTTACATGCACCAGCGCTTATATCTTCCACATTTTTTTACTTTTTTTGAAAAATACCACCATGTATATTCATCCATATATCCCTCTAATATGTCATTCGAATTTCATCAGAAACAGAGATTCCTATGACCTCCATCCAGAACAGGTAATTTTAACGGTCTTAAAATTGTTGTAATCGACCTGTTCTGGATGGAGGTTATAGGAGTCTCTGTTTCTGACGAAACTCATGACATATTGGAGGGATATATGGATGAATATACATGGTGGTATTTTTCAAAAAAAGTAAAAAAATATGGAAGATATAAGCGTCGGTGCATGTAAAGTTACATGCACCTTGTGCAAGCTCCCCATCCTCATATATATATATATATGGGGTTGATGGGGCTGCCCCGCTCCATTTTTGGACAATTTTTTTTATTTTTTTGAAAAATATCGCCATGTAAATTCACTCCTATATCCCTCCTATATGTCATTCGAATTTCGTCAGAAACAGAGACTCCTATGACCTCCATCAAGACACGGTCGATTTAAAAAATCCTGCGACCGTTAAAAAAATGACATCTGGATGGAGGCCGTAGGAGTCTCTGTTTCTGACGAAATTCGAATGACATATAGGAGGGATATAGGGATGAATATACATGATGATATTTTTCCAAAAAAATAAAAAAATTTCAAAAAAAAATGAGGTGGGGGCAGTGATGAATCCACATTTCATCATCTTTATTCTATCATTTTGGCACCAAAAACCCTAGCAAATGCCTGTAAATAGCCTTAAATCAAGTATCTTAGCATTCATGCATGTGCATCTCAACAGTGTGTAAATTACTGTAATTAAGGCCAAAATTATAGAAATAAATAAAGAAAAGAAAAAGAATAAAATATTGTAAATATTTTATGACCCAAAACCCCCGAGACCTAGGCATCTTGATGAATAGGTCAACAAGGAATAAAGTAGGGGGAGATAAGGCCAAAAACACAGTCAAAATACCTACACTTGTTATTCATTCTTTATTCATTTTGGGACCTATTTTTGGTGCCACTTTTTGTACATCAAATAAAGAAACTTTGTACATGAAAGTTGTAGATAATTTCATGAAGAAAAAGACAAAATTGATTTCACAGAAAAAGAATGTACAGACAAAAAGTTCTGGTCTGAATAAGAATCCAAAACCCCAACTTCCAAGACCCGTATCTCACAAACGACAACTCCAAATGCATCAAACTCACCTTTAATTGTACATAAAATAAAATAATCTATCCAATGGTGGTGGTTTCGCATTTGGCGGAGCTACGGTTTGAAAGTTGAGTTTTGGACCCCTCTTGTATACTTGTACTGAATAAAATATTCAATTTATTCTTTATTCATTATTTATTCATTTTTATATTTTTATAATTTTGTAAATATTACTTATAATATATATGTGCATTAAAATTGAAATAAAATGCAAAGAAAAATAGAAATAAAAATACTTGTATAAAGGATACATAGGTATACTATATATATTTATACCTGTATAGAATACATTTGTATTTTATTAAATATACAAAATATATCAGAAAAATAAAATAAAAATATATTTGTATAGATAAAAGTATTTCATAATTTTAGAAAGTAAGAAATGAAAATAATAAAATTAAAATACTCAAAATAAAAATAAAAGAATATAGTATATAGATATTATACCTATATAGGGGTACAAATGCAAACTTGCAAAAATATGTCTCATAAAAATAAATAAAAATCATAATAAAATAATTTATAAAATAATAAATATTTTTTATTTAATAACCAAAAATCAATAAAATCATTATCTATTTTTAATTAATTTTTCATTGTTTTTCCTCAGGCCTTTTTCTGGTTGGTCCACGTGGACCAACCAGGGGGCAGCAGCAGTTGACCGCAGGTCAACTCTCTGCCCCAGGTCTGGGCTGTGTCAGAGGTGCATTTGACCTTGTTTTCAACCTATTTTCGAGGCAAATCCTTTCATCATTCCATGAATCGACCTTCACAACTTTTTTAGCCCTTACATAGAGCTTTCACGCCCATGGATCATTTCGGGCGTCGAATCACTGCTGCTCCAGATATGCCTTGGTCAATGGAGCCCTCCGTCAACCCTTTAAAAACAAAGTTTGAATCCCAATTTGATTTTTGAACCGCATTGCACCGAGTTTTGTGTCCACCTGAGGGTCGAGAGAGACGCTGTGGGTGACAGCAGCAGCTCTCCATCGTCCCACCGGAGGAGGAATCACATCTAAGGCGTGTTCCAGCACCTCCGGCGACCGCCGTTGAGGTACTTTTCCCTCGCCCTCTTGGGCTCGAGGTCGTGCTTCATTTCTCAGTTTTTAGCTGTAGTTTTATCCAGCGCATTCCCAGCTACCTTTTCCCCCGTTCATCCATTTCATCTGTGCTTCGATTCGCCAAATCAAGCACTCGCCGGAGACACCTCCGACCACCGTCGCTCTTTGCGTCCACCGCCGCACATCACGCATTTCCACCCCTCCGCGAGGCCCAGGCAATTTGCTCTGGGCCTTTTCACCATTTTTTGCAGGTCCTAGCGCCAAAGAGCCTTCACCTGGAGTCGATTTTTGAAGGCGTCAAGCTACCTGAAGCCACCATTCTTCCGCAAGCTCGCGGCGGCGCATCGGAGCTTCCCCGTCCATTTTGGCCCTGCCGTGAGCTCGAGGGACCTTCCAGGAGACCCAGGACCCATTTTGGGGCGCCGAAGCCCACCGGAGGAGGGAGCGAGCTCGATTCCAAGCTCGCCATCGGCGAGTTCATCCTGTGTTCTTCCTCCAGCGCTCAGCACCGTCAGATCCGGCTTGTTCTTGAAGACCAGCAGTAGCCGTCGGATCGAGGGTGGCCTTGGCCGTTGATGGACTCCTGATGATCTAATCCCGAGCGTAGAATCTGAACCGTCATCGCGCGTCCTCGTTGCGCCACGTGGCGTAAGTGCCGCGCCATCAGCCGTCCGCTCGTGCCTTTGACTGGGTATTTTGCAACTTCAACCCGTCACCTTTTTGTATTTTATATTAGCGACTCAAACATTCGTCTGTAACGTTATTAGTTTTGTAATATTTACGATTAGGTCCCCGAACTCTCACGTATTGACAAACAGCCCCCTCGCCACGTCACCTCACGTGACTAGTTCACGTGAGGGGGTGGGCATTTTGCACGGCTACCCTCAGTTGTTGACTTATTTTGTTTTAGTACTGAAATTCGCATATTACGTGTAAACGTTTTGGTCATTTTGCAACTTGGCCCTCAGGGTTTTCTGATATTGCATTCCAGTCCCTCCCAGGCGCGTGCCAGTCACGCGCCCTGGTGGGCAATTTGAAGGCGTGCCCTGGCGGGTTTTTGTAATTGCTTTTTGGTTCCAAAAATTAAATATATAGTGTATATTTTTGTGGAAAATTGCATGTATGCCCCTGGAAGTTTCGAATATTGCATATATACCCCTGCCAGGACTGTTTAATATTTGGATGCTTGTTGTATTTATTTGAGTGATCATTTCAAGCCCAAAAAAATTCCACAAAAATAGACTTAAGCTTCTGGATAGGTGTACTTTAACGCCAGCTATTTAGTTCTTGATTTTATTTTATTTTCCTATTTATTAAAAATCAAAAACTCCCTATTTGTGCACTGTCTAGCTTAGAAAATACCAAAAAAATATTAAAACACCTCCAAAAATTCCAAAAAAATCACCTAGTGTTTATTTTATCCTATTTGAGTGTCAGTCCAAAAATCATTAAAAATTTCAAAAGAAAAACACTAAAAAATCAAAAACTCTCAAAAAACTTCAAAAAAATATAGAAAATAGCAGAAAAAACCAAAAATTGTAAACTCAGCTTCTGTTTCTTCCTTATTTTGTTACTTTTGTTTGAAAAATAGTGTGAAACATTTTTGCTACTGGTTGCTATTTTTAAATTACATTTTATTCCCAGCCAGCCCTATTTCCACTGTTTAGCCATATTTCAGTTTTTAAAAACATCAAAAACAACTTGAAAAATCCCCAAAAATCACAAAAACAGTAAAAAACCCTAAAAAGACTAAAAACATTTTATTTCTTAATTTTTGAGTATTTTTGTGCATTTTTATAAATATTTTACTTTGCCTTGTATTACATTGCCTTTACTTTCCAACATTGAAAAAGAAAAAAAAATATAAAATATAAAAATCAGAAGATCAAAAATCAAAATACAAAATTAAAAATAAAAAAAAAGAGTTAAAAATTAAAAACCCACAAAAATTCCTTTGCTTGCTTAGTGTAGACACTCACATACTCACACACTTTAGCATTTTTGCTTGAATTACACTGCTTGCTCCCTGTGTTCGAACTCTCTGCATACTTGCCCTTTACATCATTTGTGCAGAGTTAAAAATAAATTTTAACTCCACATTGTTTCTAATTTATTGATCTTAGTGTGGGTTAATTGTTGATTATTCGCATTTTATTGTGGGTCGCCACAGCGACACATTTAGACCCTCGATAATCTGCGTTTATCAGGCAGCCATGTTGGCTGCCTCTAGGGGGCAGCCCCATTTTTCCTATATATATATATATATATATATTGAAAATGGAGTTTATCTAGGTTCTTAGATCACTAAATAACTTACAAATATACTCTTAGATCACACATATCGATCATCTATGAAGCTTATTGATGACCGGAAAATCACCGAGCAACTAAGGTAGACGAAATAAAACTCAGGTCGTTGCGACCTCAGTCGCTCGAGAAATCCGGATCAACAAGAAAATATGAGATCAGACCACCAAAACAAGATAAAAATCAAAGAAACTCAATAGTGGCCATGGCTATTAGATTAGCATGGTATAGCGACCAGGGTCGGACTCAGAGAGCACGTGATGGCCTTGCGGCCTACGAAGTAGTCAGAAATGAAAACAAATAAAAGAAAACTATTTTTGGTGGGTTTTAATATTTTTTATATATTTTTTTGGATTTTTAAATAATAAAGAAAAGAATAAAGTCAAGGAAACAAGCAACTTCACATAATTATTTAATCACTCAAAATTAATCCTAAAATTCAAACAAAAATATTTTTATGTTTTTTATATTTTTTTATGTTTTTGGTGAATTTTTGGTATTTTTCTGATTTTTAGGGAATTTTATAAAAATGAAACAAGACAGAAAATGCAAGGCACTGTCCAGTCAGGCTTCTACAACCATTTTTTTTTGAAAGCTCAAAAAAGGGGGAGACACGCGATGGTGTTCACCCAGTGCTTCTACAACCATTTAAAAATGCTAAATGGTTGTTTCAAGGCTTGGAGGTAATTTTCCTGTAAAGTATGAAATACAAGGAAAAATTACGAACTGGATTTATTATTTTTAGAGTTTTCAATTATTTATTAGAATTTTTATAAGGTTTTCAATGTTTTTCAATTTTTATATTTTCTATAAGTCCAAAAATGACCAAACTTGATCAGAAAATCAAACACAACAAAACGCACCAAATCTAATTTTTTTGTAGTTTTTGGAAATGTTTTTATATTTGTTTTGTGAATTTTATATCTGGACAGTAAGAAAAATGAAGGTTTTTGAATTTTTAAAAATAGAAAAAGTGCTCCAAAAATTTCCCAAAATTTAGCAAAAATTCTACACAGTGGCAAGAGCCACGTGTCGAATTTTCACGCAATGTGGATGATATTTGGTATTTTATTTACAATAAATACAAGCCCACAGTCCGATGCAAAATCTCCAAGAACTCACGCGCCACGCGCGTGATCTGGGCACTCAAGGACCATTTTGCAATAAAACTTAAGTCCCTGGACTAAATAGTAACCCGTACTAAAAGTCCAAGGGCGAAAGTATAAAATACCCACGGTATTCAGCACACGTAGAAATAAAATGTTCACAGGGGTATATGTGCAATTATCAAAAAAGATTTTTCATTCATGAACACCTCAAAACATCAGGCCCGTACATGCAATTATCCCAAGAAATACACGTGTCGATGCACGTGACCACAACATACAGGGGTATAAAAGCAAATACAAGAAATGATAAGGTCCACTACGCAAAAAGTCCAAAATAAAAACAACGGAACTCAATATTTACAGGACTAACTATTAACAACTAAAAAGCTAAGGGCCTAAGGGATATTTACCCTTTATTAAGCGGAGGGCTGGATGCGCGCCACGTAGCGAATCGGACGGTGGAGGAGGCGCGGCACACAATAAAGGAACCCCGCTTGGATCAGACGGCTGAGAACCTCCCACGTGGAGGATCTGACGGCTGCGAATCGCTGTGGGTGAATGAAGGGTCCCCTGCTCTGATCTGACGGAGGAGAGCTAGCCACATGGATGATCAACGGCTGATGTACGCTGTGGCTAACCCTCGGGGATGGAGGGTCCAGATCAATCCTCCAAGAGATCGGACGGTGGAGGA
Source organism: Ottelia alismoides (assembly GCA_037367405.1). Taxonomy (NCBI): domain Eukaryota; kingdom Viridiplantae; phylum Streptophyta; class Magnoliopsida; order Alismatales; family Hydrocharitaceae; genus Ottelia; species Ottelia alismoides. The sequence goes on from JAZKJV010002940.1 coordinate 107,832, forward strand.
CTCCTCAAATGGATGGCCAAGATCGCGTCTGGAGCAGGAGGAAGATCGGACGGCTCTGGAGGATACTCGAAGAACAGGTGGCCGGCGAACTTCGCCGGCCCGGTACGCGCACGGTGATCCTCCTCGCGGGCTACTGGTGATCGGAGAAGAAGCGCCTGGGCCTCCCGCGTCTGAAGAGCCCCTCCGATGGCGCAACGGAGCTCCGGAGAGCTCAGGCGACACCGGCGGAGCTGGAGCTGCTGCTCTTGAACGTCAAGCCCTCATATGGGCTCGTCTTGACTTGCAAAGCAACGCAACAGACTCCTGGGTCGAGGGCAAAGTGCCTCGACCCGGTTAGCGATGGTGGGGATGATCGGTGCGTCGAGATGGGGAAGCTCCGACGAAGCGAGGGCGGTGGAACCCCAATCCCAGTTCATTTGCGAACTGGGTTGAATGGTTGGGCGGAGAATGTGCGGGGAAGAAGCGCGAAGGTGATGGTCGAATCCGATGGTCGAGATGGGGGCGAGGGTGGTCGGAATCGAGGGTCGTCGGCGATGGGTCGATTTGGGCGTAAATGAAAATCAGCGAAAGGGGGGAAGAACTAGGGATACCTGATGGACGAGGTCGACTGGAGGTGAGCCGATGAAGCTCTAGGTCCTAGCCTCGAGGGCCGTCGATGCCCGAGGCTCGAGCACCACGTCTGGGCGGCGCACGGCGGCGCTACGTCGCCGGATCGATGGTCCGGTCGCTCCCTCCTCGCTGCAACGCAGCCAATCGCGAGCTGTCACTCAGGCGAGGGCAATGGAGGTCCTGGGGTGGAGAAATGGGAACCAAAGATGCCTGAAAAAGAGGCCGGAGCTGATGCTTTATACGAGTGCAGGTCCGAGAAGAGAAGGTCGGGCAGGGTTCCGCGAAGCGCGGATCCCAACGCGGATATGACGGCGTGGATCTCGGATGCAGGAGGAATGATCGGAGCTCGACGTTTAGTGATTTGGCGATCGGGTCGAGCGGGAAGAATTTGGAGAAAACGGGTCGGGCGCAACGAACCCGGCTCTGGTGGTCCTGGGGGGGGGGAGTTGACCGGGGTTCAACATCCCCCATGGACCAATCAGAGCCCGCCAAATACCAATTATTTGATTATTTATTTAAAAATAGTAAATGGCTGAATTAAGAAAAACTTAAAACATGAAAAATGTTTATTTTATTTTAAACTATTTTTTTGTGATTTTTAATTATTTTTTTTTTTGAAATATAAATTAGGTATTTACAATATAGTACTATCTACATAGGTATATACAATATTAATTTTTGATTTTTGATTTTTAATTAATTATTTTTGTACATTTTTATTCCCATTTTATATTTTATTTATTTATAGCATAAAATTAGGAATAAAAAGGTATTTTTATTTTATTTTTATTATTTATTTACAAGGGTAAAATAAATAGCTATATACATTTATATACATGGTATATATACAATGTTTCTTTTGGTTTTTATTTTTGTTCTTTTTATTTAATTTTTGTTTTTATGGTTTTTATTTTATTTATTTACAACATGAAATATAGAATATATACAAGTTTTATGGGATTTTGATTTATTTATTTATAAGGTGAAATAAATAGAGAAAGTGGTTTTATGTACAAGGTGAATATATATAAGGTGAATATTTTTATTTTCTTTTTAATTTTCTTATTTTTATTTTGGTTTTGTATTTACAAATATTTACAAATATATACAGGCCCATTTTATTTTATTTTTAGAGGAAAATCTTTTTATTTTATTTACAGGTCTATTTACACACATGAGCTTCCTTATCTCTCTCTACTTGGACTTTTGTGTGGTCAGGCCCATGCTGAGCCCTCCCTTGAGATTAGGTCGCTCAATATTTATTCTAAATATCTCCCTCTTTTTCTTTTAATTCTTTATTCTTTTATTTTTGCACAAAAACATGCTAATTATTTAATTTTATACAATGCATGCACTTTGGTAATTATTTGTATTTACAGATATCTACATGTATTTGCAAAGGTTTTGTAGCTAAAATATAAGAATAAAGAGTGATGAATGAGTATTCATCACTTATATTGCATATTGTCGATCATTTCGAACATATCGATATTAATGTTGATTCTTGACTTATAGACTTTTTTCGAAGAATTGACTTATAGATATTGGAAATGGATTTCATTCAAGTTTTACAACATGAAATAACTTGTAAATATAGACCAAGTTGAAGAACCATTGTATGCACCCTCCTGTCGCACCATACCCTACCAGTACGGGGGTCTTGTTGCCCGGTCAGCGAGCCTGGGGGGGCTAGGGGGCCTAGGTTGGCCCCCCTTGCGGGGGTGCGGGGCCAGCGCCCCCGACCCGAAACAAAGTATGTAAATCAGAGATTGTTTTAATACTAGGTGTAGCTAGATAGATAGTGGAATCAAGCTTGCATGAATAATAGCATTGATATATAGGGATATCGACGAAATATCGGCGATATCGGTCGATATCCTGTATTTTTGGTACTGAATCCATTCATTTTTTTACCGATATGGACCGATATGCCGATATATCGGCGATATATCACCGATATCCCTGTAAAAAGATATACACTCCGATTTCGATACCCCCAACCTCTCGATACTGATATATCGGCGATATATCGCCCATATATCGCAGATACGGCCTTCCCTGCTCACAACGGAAGACGGGTGTGCAGGGGTGAGAAGACTACCTTCTCTCGTCAGATGAGTAGAGGCACTAGAGTCAATGATCCAAGCAGGGCTGGATGCAGAGGCAACATTGGCAATTGTACCTGAAGTACTGGCTAGACTCGCAGTAGAAGCAGAGGTACTAGTACTACTGTCAGCATTTTGTAGCAGCTGACATAGACGAGCATACTCAGATGCAGTGAAGGATGTCCATCTTTAGACGGTTGTTCTGGCGAGGTATCTATATTATCATATGGGTCGTCGTATGAGGTAGCCTCATAGGCATTGTTGGCATTAGTAGGCATGCCAAACTTTGCCCAACAACGTTCAGATGGATGATTCCAGCGTCCGCAGTGAGTGCATGCTGGATAGCAGGCGGTGGCAGGATCCCGTCCACGTCCACGTCTAAAGTCGCGTCCTCGTCCAGCCTCACGGCCACGACCACGGCAAAAGTTACGACTATGTCCTCCATAGTAGGTGGGTCGTCCTCCAGCAAAATATGCAGTAGTCTCTGTAGATAGTTAAGGAGAGGGAGAATAAAGCTTCTGTAGTCGACCATATATGGTCTCTAGAGTGGGTAGCGCAGCATCAGTCAGAAATTGGTCATTCGCAGTCTTGTATCTCGGATGTAATCCTGATAAGAAACGATACACTTGTCATTCTGCACACTCACCTATCTGCTTATCACAACAAGCAGGAAGATAAGAAGCTCCTCAAACAGACCTGTAAGGAGCATGTAGTATTCGACCAAGGTTATATCTCCCTGATTTGCAGACTAAATCCGTGTATAGATATTTGAGAGCCTGTACTTAGTTGTCCTTTGGGAGTAGGTGTTCTCAAAGCTCTCCCACATAGCCTTTGTCGTCTCCTTGTAAAGAAGCTTTGATGCAATATTTGGATCGATGATGTTAGTCATCCAAGTAATCACTTGGTATTTGTCTACGTACCAGGTATCGTAGTCTTTGTCTGTCTCCTTGGGCGGATCTTTTGTGAGAACATACTTTTCGGTGACCACCAATAAATACCTTGAAGGATCTGAACCATAGTACATAGTTCTCAAAGCCTTTTAGTTTTCTAAAGTCATGGACCATCACAGAAGAAATCGAGTACAGGAGCTTGAGCTCTGCAGAAGCCATGGTGGTCGAGTAGGTCAAGAAAAAGTGACCTAGTTAGTGCTTTGCAGCCTTATTCAAGCATCACAGAGACCTAGCAGTGCATCGATGAGATAATCGGCATCCAGGATGATACCCTAGGTGATCAGCAAAGGAGACAGAGGAAGTTGGTGCGCAGGGACGTCGGGGAGCAATGCAAGGTGCCTGAGACTATGTTGGTCAGTACCTAGGGCTGTGCGGGGAGCCAGGCAGGTGCCTGGAATGGCGCAAGGAGGCACCGGAGGCGACTGGAGCGGTGCCGAGGGGCCTGGGGTGGTGTTAGGCAGCGTCGGGGAGCGTTAGGGGGTCGCCTGAGACGCGAGGCGGCGCTGGGGGGGGGGGGGGGGGGGTGCCTATGGCGTGAGGTGACGTTGAGGGGGCGTTGGGGCCGCCTAGGGCGTAAGACGGTGCGGGGGCCGCTGGAGGGCCGCCTATGGTTTGAGGCGGCGCTGGGGGAGCGTCGGGGGGTCTCCTAGGGTACGAGGAGACATCTAGGGGGCGTGTAGGGCTCGAGCGGAGGCGCACAGCGCCTGGGTTGGCGCTGGCGAGCGCATGGGGCGATGCTGGGGGACGCCTAGGGCACGAACGAATGGGCAGGATGCCTGAGTTGGCATGGGAGAGCACCTAGGGCGGCGTTGGGCCGCCTGGAGCGGCGAGAAATGGCACGGGATGTGCTGCAGGCGTCGCAGGTGGGCGGCGGCTGCTTGGGGAGGACTCGAGGCTGGCGATGGCGGAGGGATTTAGGTCAGAACACTGGTGTAGGACCGTTGCTCTGATATCATGAGGAAAATGAAAGAATAAAAAGGCTTGTCTTATTCAAAGGGTCTAGGGTTCCTTATATAGGACAAAACCCTAGAGAGCTCAAAGGAGAAAAATACATAAATACCCCTAATAGGGTTACAAGAATATAATCCGGCACATAGAATATCCTCTTACCATATATACTCTTAACACAAAGCAAGGTGTTTACTTAGATCCTAAGCCCATTAGTTTCTCACGTGTTTAAGCATTTGGATTGATGAATTTCTGATTTTGCATCCGCACATCTTGTGGTTGAGCATTTCACGGACCATGTCTTCGGCTGCTAGCGGAAAAAATGATTACAGTTTGTTGAGATATTTCTACACTCCTATGTACCTTTCCGATTATTTTATTTTGTTATGTTTATTTTATGTAATTTACCCATAAGTCTCTCCTCTATATAAGAGAGCTTAGGGTTTCAGGAATAGAACAACTCTTTTTTTTCTCCAACATGGTATCAGAGCGAAGGTCCTAAACTGGAGCTCTTGTATCCAAAACCCTAACCTACCTTCCACCCCTGCCCCCGCGTGCCACCCCCACCTCCGCGCGTTGCCTCCTCGCACGTCGTACCGCCCGTGCGTCGCGCCGCATGTGCGCAGCCCGTGCCTCTGCGCGCACCGCTCATGCCTCCACACGCTTCGTTCGACTGTGGGTCGTTCCCCGCGCACCGTCCTTTCGCACGCGCCCCCCTCCACGTGTTGCGCCTGAATCGGGCTCTTCGTTTAGTTAATGGATTTGGGTGCATAAGTCTACATATGCATTCAAATCTACATATGTTTGTGTAGACATTGACTCTTTGGTCTACAAAATCCTAGTCTTCTACATCCGGCAATATGTCTAAGAACAAAGTCGATGTACCCACCACAGGCGCATTCAGAAGTCCGGCGCCTATTGTCAAAATGGAAGGGACAAATTGTGAGCTCTGGTCTATGCAGTTCATGAGCCTGATGAAGTTAAATGATAAGAAACATATTCTTACCAAGGAGGAGCCGGTGGGGAAGACTGGGATAAATGCCTCGTGAGAGGCGGACGATGCTTATGCCAAAATTTGGCTCTCTGGTACATTAACGATTGAGATCGCCAATGATGTGTTACATCAGCCTACTGCTAAGGCGATGTGGGATATCCTCGCAACAAATTCAAAAGCGAGGAACGAGACGAAAATCCTCCAACTACAGCATGACATGTTCACTATCAAGCAGAATGGATGCCCTCTGCATTCATTGTATACATCTTTACGTAGGATGTTTGAGAAGCTCTACAGCTTCATGCCTCTAACGGCGACTCCAGAGCAGCAGAAGACATATAGGAATGCTACCATGGATGGGGTATTCCTAGCAACCCCTGACTCTGAATATGATATTGCTCTCTCGCAGATTCTAGCGGATGCCACTATTCCTCCCATAGAGGAAGCGTTCCGTAGGCTCAGCAGGATTACTATTCCATCCACGGCCACTAGCCGGACTTCTTTGACCATGGCAGTCTCTCGAGGAAGAGGAGGCTCTTCTACCTTTCGTGGATGCGGACCTCGGGGTAGAGGAGATCGCATTCGTCATCCATGCACTTTTTGTCAGCGCCCAGGTCATATCGAGGAGACATGCTATTCCAAGCATGGTTTCTCAGCACCAGCCCACATATCAGAGCAGATTGAGTCTCATGTTGTTTCTACTTTAGATCAGAGGTTTTATCACTTCGTGGCCAGACTGAGGGATATTGTACCTCATTCCGCTCCACCGTCTTCAGGAGATCATTCAGATGTGGCAGACTCTGCTTCTGCTAGTACCTCTGCTACAGCTAGCACCTCAGGTACTTATGCTTTTACATCATGTCATGGATCTAAGATTACAAAGTCGATTATGGACTCCGGTGCGACACATCATTTATGTAGAGATAGACAACAGCTTATATCATATAGACAGGTTCCACCAGGGAGAACAGTTGTGATAGCTGATAGGACTCATTCCCCAATCACATGACAGGGGGAGATCACTTTGACGCCCTCGATGCATTTGCAGAATGTGCTATATGCTCCTGATTTCTCTACGAATTTGCTTTCTTTTAGTCAGATTACATAGGATTTCCACTGTCGTGCTATTTTTGATCCATCGTCTCTTGTTTTTCATGACATTCCTACGGGCAAAGTGATTAGGTGTGGTCGTAAGCAGGGTGGCTTGTATCGCCTGGTTCAGACACCCTATGCGTATCTTCTTATTCGTTTGGACATGTCTCTCTGTTCACTTAACACCTTCGGTTTGGTCATCTCCCTCTTCCAAAGATGTGTCATATGCTGCCTCAGATTCACCTGGTTCTACTTTCAGTGCAAGGCGTATCAGTTGGGAAAGCATCATCGGTCTGCTTTTCCCGGTTGTCAGAGTCGGAGCAGTAGCTCCCTTTTTGAGTTATTTTATGTTGACATTTGGGGTCTGGATCGTGTTCTTGATCACCAGGGACAGGTTTTATCTTGTGACGGTGGATGATTTTCCACGGTTGTTATGGGTGTTTCTTTTGAAAAATAAGTCTGAAGCAGGGGATGTGATCAAAACTCTTATTAATGAAGTACAGAATGTTTTCTCTATCTCTGTGAAGTTTGTGCGAACTGATAATGCCTTGGAATTATGTATTCATGCTCTATCTCATTTTCTTTCATCTCGAGGGATTATTCATCAAACATCTTGTGCTTACACTTCTCAGCAAAATGGTATTGTTGAGAGAAAGCATCGTCATCTTCTTGATGTTACTCGGACTCTTCTCATTCAGAGTCGTGCACCGCATTCGTTTTGTAGTGATGCGGTTCTCACAGCATGCTATTTGGTGAATCGCATGCCATCTTCTTTTTTGGGTAAGAAAAATCCTTTCTCCATAGCTTTCCCTGAGAAGGAGTTATTCTCTCTCAGTACTCGTGTGTTTGGATCGGTTGCTTTTGTTCACTAGTTGATTCCAGGTCTTGACAAGCTCTCTCCTAGAGCTGCCAAATGTGTGTTTGTTAGGTACTCCAGGACTCAGAAGGGATACCGATGTTATGATCCTTTGCGCGGAAAATACTATATCAGTGCGGATGTCATTTTTTTAGTATGTAATGTACTTCTCTCCTACGGGTGATAGGTTGGATTCATCAGACTCAGACGATGAGGTTTACATGCCACATCCTTCTACGAGCTCTTCACCACCTCCGCTTGTGCATGTGGTCCTACCTCCACCACCACCTCCACCAATACCACCACCCCCTCCTACTACTCAGTCACACGCGCCACTTGTTCCATCATGACCTAAATCCTATACATGTCGGACTGCTTCTGCTCATGGTCATCGTCAATCATCCAGTATGCCACAGTTTTGTTTTGATAACATAGTTTCTAACGATGGGTCTGGAGATATATTTGTGTAAGAATCATTGCAAGAGAATAGCCAACAGATAGAGGACGTTCATTATGACCTGGATAATCCTATTGCAGTTCAAAAACGAAAGCGGACTTGTGCTTCTTACCCCCCCCCCTTGCTTCTCAAGTCTCCTTTCATCGTCTAATAATGGACTTTCAGAGATTTACAGTGGCTCTATCTGTCGTGGAAATTCCACGGAAGGAGGCATTGAAGGATAGCTGCTGGCGCTTGGTTATGGAGGAAAAGATGGTTGTGTTGTAATCACGTGGTACATGGAGTTTGATTTCTGCTCCTCCTGGAGCGTTTGTGGTCAGTTGCAAATGGGTGTTTACTGTTAAACATAATGCATACGGAAGCCTTGATCGCTATAAGACAAGATTAGTGGCGCACGGTTTTACTCAGACCTACAGTGTGGATTACTTGGACACATTTTCTCCGATGGCTCGTCATTCTACACTACGTATACTACTTTCAGTTGCAGTGGTACGTAATTGGCCTTTGTTTCAGGTGGATGTTAAAAATGCCTTTCTATATGGAGATCTACAGGAGGAAGTTTACAGGCAGCAGCCTCTGGGATTTGCCGCTGAGGGGGAGTGTCAGCAAGTTTGTAGACTCCATAAGGCGATAGATGGCCTTTAGCAAAGTCCAAGGGCATGGTTTCAGAATCTCTCGGATTTGATTGAGAAGCAAGGGTTCAAGAGGTCTAATGCAGACCATTCACTCTTTGTGCAGAGGATACCTAGAGGTATTGTTGTCATAATGATCTATGTTGATGATATTCTTGTTACAGGAAATGATATGCAGGGGATAAAGATGGCAAAAGAGTTTCTAGGCAACCAGTTTGTTACTAAGGACCTGGGCACTCTAAAGTATTTCTTAGGGTTGGAATTTGCTAGGAATGTGCAGGGTCTTGTGATGACCCAAAGAAAATATGTTACAGACATGCTTGTTGAAATGGGCATGATTGGGTGTCGACCCTCTACTACTCCTACGGATCCTAGCATGAAGTTGTACGATGATGATACAGATGCGGTTGATAAGAGGAGATACAGAGAGATGGTGGGAAAGCTCCTTTATGTTACTATTACTAGATCGGGTATTTCTTTTGCAATGAGTCGAGTGAGTCAATTCATGGAGCAACCTCGGCAAGTACATATGGACGCTATATACATGATATTGAGATATCTAAAATCTTCTCCACGTGCAGGATTACTTTTCAAGAAAGGAGCGACTCTCTATGTATATGTGTGTGTTGATGCTGACTATGCAGGGTGTCCTAAGGATAGGAAGTCTACTTAAGGCTTTGCAGTATTTGTTGGTAGTACAGACTCAAAAAAAAGTATTTGTTGGTAGTTCTCTTATTTCTTGGAAAAGCAAGAAACAAACTGTTGTGGCTAGATCAAGTGCCGAATCTGAGTATAGAGCTATGGCGCAAGCAAGTACAGAAATGATGTGGGTTCGAGTAGTGTTAGCAGATTTGTATGTAGATGTTCCTCTACCCGTCCATTTACAATGTGATAATCAGGCTACCTTATTTATTGGAAACAACCCCGCATTCCATGAGAGAACGAAACATATTGAGGTAGACTGCCATTATACTAGAGATATGATCCAGAAGGGTCTGATTTCTACCTCTCATGTTAGTTCAGGAGAGAAAACAGTAGATATCTTTACCAAGGCATTACTCAGGGGGTCATTTCAGAAGTGTTCGTCCAAGCTGAGCATGATTGACATCTATGCTCCATCTTGAGGGGGAGTGTTGAGATATTTTTACATTCTTTTTTTTAGGCTCATATTTCTACATTCTTGTGTACCTTTCCGGTTATTTTGTTTCTTTATGTCTATCTTATGTAATTTACCCATAGGTCTCTCCTCTATATAAGAGAGCCTAGCGTTTCAGGAATAGAACAACTCTTTTATTTTCTCCAACACTGTTGAAACATAGGTGTTTGACCAGCATAAACATACCTAGATACAACACTTAGTCACAGGGACCAACCAAAATAATGTAAAAGCAAAAAAAAATAACCAAACAACTAACTATGACCAAGTCTTCCCAATCGCCTAATTACGTCAAAGCCTTCCCAACGAACTGAGAATTGGAAGCAAAACATTGTAGGCTTCTCCAGCACTTTTTTTGTAGAGTGGATCTTATCCAGTAATAAAATGACTCGTTGCATTAGAATTTGCGCATCAGATCCATGTTAAGTTAAAGAAAATCAAATTAATCCTAACCTACAAATTAAGTTCTTGGTCAAACTCAATTAAATGACCCCGATAATGAAGATTATAGTGGAGAATAACAAGAGATTGATTTATTGAAATGAATCCTAGCCTTGTATATATTAGAGAAGGCTAGATTAAGTAAAGTTTGCATGAATAGAAAATACGAAAATACCTTTGAGGAATTACAACTTTCCTATACTATAAGATCCACCCCCCACCTCCAGATGGAGCAAAGATATTTAACATGCTTAGTTTGTGACAGCATTGCTCAAAAGGGGCTCTGGATAGCGTCTTGGTAAACATATATGTGATCTAGTTTGCAAAATTAACACTTGAAGACCGCGGAAGCCTTCGTTGGATGAGATCCCCGGTGAAATGTATTCAAACTCTAAATGTTTCGTTCTCTCTTGGAATATGAGGTTCTTTACTATATGCATGGCAATGGCATTGTCGCATCTCGAATCCATCATTCTATCTACTATAATGTGAAGGTCAGTGAAAACAACCTGAATTTACTTCATCGATATTGTTATGTGGGACGTCACCATGTATTTTCTCTCTACACTCAAGTGGGACACCACTACTTGTTTCTTGCTCCTCCATGCTTAAGGTTGGACCCAAGGTAAGTACAGAAACTAGTGGTTTACTTCCTATTTGCAAGGCATCTTGCATAATCAGCATCACAATATGTTGTAATATCGAGTGATATTCCAGCTGTAATAACATCATGTTTTCTGTACAACATTGATGTACCTCAAGATCATCATGGTTGCATCGCAGTGAGCATGCATAGTCTTGCTCATGAGCTAAGTTTCCCTCTTAGAATGGAGATGCAAGGCCTAGTTAAAGTGAGATAGAGGTGTTTTCCCATCAACCAAAGATATTGCCTCTCATGTAGAACCTTGTCCTCATATAAATGAACCTTAGGATCCATAGGAATCTAGGTTGGCATGGCTCGTAACATGTTAGCCTCATGCAAAATGTTAACAAGATATTTCCTCTATGATTAGAAACAGACCTCTGCGGACTAATTCCATCCCAAGGAAATTTTTCGAACGACTCATATCCTTGATTTTATATATTAATTTGCAGGCCCCGACTTCATGTGTTTGATACATCATTCGTCATCACCACCCGGGACTATGTTGAGAGATATTATGTGCTCCACCTGCTCAGGGTTCCACTAGTCATGTCCATGAATCATGATTCTCCCATGTAACCCTAACCCCAGGACTCCACCTTTATAAGGAGCCATAGGACAGCATATTCGGTTGAATGTATGAATGAAAGACTTACTCAGAATAGCTACACTAAGACTCCATATATAGGTGGAGTCGTGAGGTTAGGGTTATAGGAGAGAGTCATTGTATACACAAAAAGACAAATGCATCTTGAGTAGGTGGAACACAAAATATCTCTCAACACTCGCCCTAAAGCTGGAGCATACTTATTTATCATGCTCAGGTTGCTACAACTCTCAAACTGAGGGAAATAAGCTTCATGAATAGTCTAATCATTTAAAGTCGCACCGGAAATAACCCTCTTTGTATTAAGTCTCTGGTGTAAATGTTGGAGTACTTGGTTGTATGCGTCACTTGAGGGAGATGGGTAAATGGATCTCTTCAGGATCCATTTACCCATCCATATGTTTAGTCTCACATCTACCAGTGGTGGGACTTGGAGGCTCTGTGGGGGCTATATAAGGAGCCCAGACCTCTTGTATCAGAAGAGAAAAAGCAATACAACATATGCCCCTTTGAGGGCTTTTCCCGTGGTTTCATCCCGCTCCTTAGGGAGTAGGGTTCCATGTGAAAATCTTCGTGCTTCTCGTTTATCTTTCTATTCTTATGCTCTGATTATCATTTCTGCTCCCGCTTCCTATTTTCTAACTTGGTATCAGAGCGGGATCAATTCTCGAGGATTTCTTGTTCGTCGTTTTTTGTTCGAGATTCGAGACTCTATTCTAGGGTTTCTATTGAAACCCTAATTATGCTCGTGATGATTATTTTGAAGATTTTATTTAAGTTCTTCCATCAAGTTCGGCGACAGCGTCTCCTGCGATTTCTCACTTCCAGGCACTTCCAGACGATTAGTTCTTAAAGATCCAGGCTCTCCAGGCCAGTGTTCACGAAATCGGTCGTACGGGCCGCATATGCGGCCGTATATGCCCGTGTGGTATGCAGACCGCATCGATTTCATGAATCAGTGCATTATGCACCCTCCCCGCATATGCGGCCCGCATATGCTCCGCATATCCCGCATATGCCCCGCATACTGCTCCAGCAGCTCCAACTTTTCAATCTTCTCATTCAAGTCCTTAATTTCGTAGCTCTGCCTCTTCCTTCATTCAATTGTAAGAATATGGCATGCATTTGTATGCAATTGCAATGCATTATACCATTATGCATAAGCAATGTTTCATGTTATTCTCATGTATTGTTTTCACGAGTATATGCAATGTATCGTCGAATATTTTGATATATTCCGATTGAGGTTTTGTTCACGTAGTGCATGTATGTGTATTGAAGTTTTGTTATTACGAATTATCTAATATGTGAAGTTTTTATGGTAAATATTTTTTTATAATTAAATATGAGGCAATTAAAAGCATATACAGACCCATCTAACATGAACCATTTTTCTTAGATCTTCTTTAGCTCCACTTAGATACATAAATTTAGGGGTAATGTTATTCATAAATATTTATTTATTTTTAAATTAAAAATTAGAAAACCGTGTAGAACTGCATATACCCCGTATATGCCCCCGCATAGCGCTTATTCAATATTTGGTGACATGTCCGAACGCATACGCATACCGCTTTCCTGAACCTTGCTCCAGGCGCTTCTCGGCGCATACCACGCGCACGATCCCCGGTCCCAGCCCCGCATTCCAGGCGAGTGGAAGCTTGATCCCCAGTCCGCACCTTGCGGCTAGGGCTCTTCCATTTTGGAGCCCCTGTGCAACCTACAGGCGCCCTCTCCTCTCCATTCGCGCAAGGCGGCGCAGTTCTCTTGTGGCTCCAGGCGCGCAACAGCGCCGACGCACAGGCAAAGGCCCATGCATCTCCCAGGCCCCCCCGCGCGCGCCCCCATCGCCTCCACCTCTAGACCTTGCGCGGTCCCAGTCAGCGCAGGCGGCATCCTTCCAGTCTTCCATCACCGCCTGGCGAGATCCCCGCAGCGCAACACCCCACCTCGCGGCTCCAGGCGGCGGTAGTCCCCTCCTTCCCAAGCTTCAAGCTCCTAGCGGCGGCGGCCATCCCGCTTCCCACAGGCGGCGCTTCCCTCCAGCGGCACCCTTCAGATCCAGGGGCGGCGCCAGAAGCCCCGTCGGGGGCATTTGAAGAGAGGGTTCCCGATTGGGAACCATAATTTTAGGTGTGAGGATTATTTTATCCCAAGTGGGCCTCTTTATTTTAAAAAAAGGCTACAGTTAACAAAAAAAGAAAAAGAGGGGGAGATTGGGCCGTTTCTATAAAAAGAAAGGGGGAGCCTTTGGTTGTTTAAAAAAAGGAGGAGGCTTGGTCACGTTAAAAAAAAGGAAAAGGAGGGTTGTTTGTTAGGCCCATGTGGGCCGACATATTGTATTTAAACAAAGAGAGAGAGAGAGATGTCTGAATTATTTGAGCTCTTTTTGGGCCAAGTTATTTTGTTAAAAAAAGGAAGAAAGAAAATAGGCACGTACAAGAGAAGCCCTACATAATTTTCCAAAAAAAGAGAGGGAAAGAAAAGGAAAAGCCGTAAAAAATGTTGAAACGGCTTTAAAAAATGTGTTTTCAAAAAAAATATGTGTGACGGCTTTAAAAAAAGGGATTTTTACCCGGCAAACCCTATAATCTTTGCCAATGACCTCTACGACCTTTGAAACGTCGATATTCCTCCCTCGACCCCGTAAACTTGCTCCGTCTTACCCCATGAACCCTACCGTTAAATTGACACAACTAGAGTTAACTTCATTGGGTTAAAAACGAGTTAATCTAACCAATAATGATCGGACGGCTAGAATTAACCAAGAAAAGAAAAAATTATCCCTCCTCCTCCAACAGCTTCCTCTCCCACTGCAGCACCGAGGGGAGGCTCGACTGGAGGAGGTTAGTAGTGGACGGGATCGGGTTCCACCCGAGTTTGGCGGGGGTCGAGGGAGGTGGCCTGCGCTAGAGAGGGGCTCGACCAGGGGGAGGCGGTGGGTGGGGCGTGTGGGGGGGGCTTCAGGAGGCTCGGGAGGCGGTGGGCGGCGCTTCGCATGTGGAGGTGGCGGGCCGCATCGAGCAGGGAGAGGATCGAGAGGCGGTGATTGATTGGAGCACCACCGCCACTTCCAGATCCCTCAGGTGATTGATTGGTTTAGATTGGACTGTATTTGATTTGGGTCTTTTAATTTGTGGATCTTTGGGTATCTGATACATCTGATCGTTGGATTGTAGTTCCAGAAGTCGAAACAGCAGCAGATTCTGCTGGAGAGGAGAGTTGTGTTCTTGTCGGGGGTTGTACCCAAGAGGGAGTCTGCGGGGACAGGTGTGTTCTTGCCGAGAGCCTCTGTTGCTCCCACATCACATACCACTCAGACAAGGAGGAAACCATGTACGCATCAATCCCCCACTTCTTCCAAAAAAATTCAGAAGCCATGAAAGCTCGGAGGATGATGTACGTGCCCTCTACCTGTCGATCTACATCTCAGAAGCCATGAAAACTCGGGGGATGATGCAATCGCAACAGAGGGTAACTCAGCATCATGTTCAACCATCCGAGAGCAGACAGAGTGAGGTTCATCTCCCTCCAGAATGGACTTATTGATCTTCTGGAGTATGCACTGCACTAGCTATTCAGAAGACGAGTAGAAGCAGCTGAACAAAAATAAAGATATATACATATGTATCTAAATAAATAAATATAATAAGCAATACCAAACTCTGATATGAGAGAGTTGGAAGTAAAAGGAGCTTTCTCTCTTTTATTTTTTCTATAGCAATAAGGTTAGACAAGCCTCTGAAATATTCAAGCAGTGTCAAAAATTCAGCTCTCTTTGGATGTGATGTATATTGCAAAGCACCAATCACAAAATATTGTATTCTCTTTTATTAATTCCTGATCATATGCCATTCTCTGTTAAATTGGTAGAACTGAACGTGATGAACTGCATTGTAACCAGATTACAGGTGGGGGGCCTTCGATGAAGGGGTGGGGCTTCGACCAGCGGCAGTCAGGAGAGGTCGGGGGGGACGGCTTTGCAGGTGGCCCGCGGGCGGTGGATGCAGGGTAGGTAGCCGCAAGTGGCCCGCGTGGGTGCAGGGGAGGTCCGGCCACCGGTGGGGGAGAGGGGGGGGCTTCGGGCAGGTGGTCGGGGGTGCTTCGAACATGGGCAGTGGTGCCGGGGGGTTCGACGGTGGGGCTGACGTGAATGAGGGAGTGGCACTTATGGTAAATTTGATAAATAAAATGGGTATAATGTAAAGGAAGATAACAGAATCTGGTTAGTTTTAACAGTCAAATGGATGGGGGATAACCACAAGGTCTGCAGGGTAAAGGTTAACAAGTTTACGGGGTCGAAGGAGGAATATCGATGTTTCAAAGGTCGTAGAGGTCATTAGCAAAGATTATAGGGTCTGCCGGGTAAAAATCCCTTAAAAAATGAAGAAAAACCGCAGGGAATTTTTGTTAGAATGTTCATGTTTTATCAGATTATCTTGTCTCCTCCCAACATAGTCGATGTCATGTATTCCGACTAGTATGAGAGAAAGGGGGAGTATTGTGTAGAGTCACAGGTCTATTCAGATTTTCCAGATTCAGATGATAGGTTCCAGACCAGCAGTCATTCGTTCAGACTCTACAAATTTTATCAGATTTCAGACTCGACATTCAGATTGGTCAGAGTCCAAGTTCGAGGCACTCCATGTTTGAGTGGCCCATTTTCCGAGTTCTCCAGAGAGACTCGATTTCAGACTCGCACATGTATGCGGTCTTATTTCATATGAGCACATGTTTGCCTCTTTTGTAGTGGTCCCCATCTTTTCTTGTTGTTTCGGCCAGAGTTTTCATGTGAGCCATAGGGACTCCAGAGTAGAGGATCATTCCCTGTGCCATGTTGGCAAGGGTTTTCATGTAGTATCATAGGTACTCCAGAGTAGAGCACCATTCTCTGTGCCAGATGGGAGAGACCCAGTTCTCCGACGAGGAGACTTCTTTCAGACTCCATTCTCCAGCAACCGTGGACTCCGACGAGGATTGCACTTTCACGGTCCTTTTTCAGTTCGGCCCTTTATAGAGATGGAGCAGTTGTCCGCATTGTTGTGGTGGAACAGAGTACTCTGACGAGGAGACTCATTTCAGTTGCAGTGACTCTGACAGGTGCAGTTCAGAGCACATGCTCTCCGACGAGGAGACTCAGCAGACTCACACTCCAGCTCGTTCGTCCTCCTCACCTGCATGGCATGAGAAGCAACGTCCTCGACAACAGCAGTTGTGCGCGTTGGATTGATATTGTCTGTAGTATCTTGTAACGTGGGTTGAGTTTCTTTCTGTTTGTCCAAGTTGAGCACTGCATACTCCGGCTTGGGGGAGTGTTGGAGTACTTGGTTTGTATGCGTCACTTGAGGGAGATAGGTAAATGGATCTCTCCATGATCCATTTACCCCATCCATATGTTTAGTCCCACATCTACCAGTGGTGGGACTTGGAGGCTCTGTGGGGGCTATATAAGGAGCGCCAGACCTACTGTATCAGAAGAGAAAAAGCAATACAACATATGCCCCTTTGAGGGCTTCTCCCGCGATTTCATCATGCTCCTTAGGGAGTAGGGTTCCACGTAAAAATCTTTGTGCTTCTTCTTTATCTTTCTGTTCCTATGCTCCGGTTATCATTTCCGCTTCCGCTTCCTATTTTCTAACAGTAATGCTAGTCAAGCTCCATATGTTTTGTACATTCATGAAATATGAGATAATTAGCTACATGCATGGTTTCCTCGTTGTCACATCTAAGAACCATCACCCCAGTAGGAGTTATGTATAAGTCTGTAAGTACAGATCAAATCCATACTAGCACAGTTGCTGCCAGAGCCATTGCCTTGTCTGCACTAGAACGTGAAACTACTTATTTCTTGCTCCTCTAAGTGATCAAAGTTCCTAATAGGTAGGTACATAAACCATAAGTGGAATTCCTATCCAATAAATCTCCTCCATAATCAGCATCAAAATAGGCTATAAAGAACAATCCATGAACTAACTAAGCTTGCCAACTGCAAACGAGATTTTTGGCTTAGTGATGGTCTGATAAAGTAGCTTCTAACCAACCACTTATAGCAACTTATAGTTCCAATCTCTCTGGACTAATAAATGTGTGCTTTATTATCCAGTGGAATCTGAGTTGGCTTGGACCTCCAACATCTCAGTCTCTTGTATGGTTGCATAATGTCGGTAGCATACTTTCTGTAAGACACAAGGCCTCATTTCGAACAAGAAATCTCAATCCCAGTGAAGTATCAAAGTGGTCCAAGATCTTCGATTACAAATTGCTCTGCTAGATGTATTTTTAGTGCTCATACGCCTTCTAAGTCATAACCCGGAGACAATGTCATCTACATATATCAACATGGATACAACGTCTTTCCTTGTTGCAAAAAGGAAAGAGAATTATTTATTACGTAATCTAGGATTCTCTTTATGTAGAGAGAAAATCATATAAAGAAAAAGAGGTCGCCCTATTGGGTTGTACATAAAATAGATGTTTGGCATATTACATATTACTATAAAACACTCTCCCTCAAACTAGAGTACAGATGTCTGTCATCTTCAGCTATCATGCTCAGCTTGGATCTACACTTCCGGAATGGTTCCTTAACAAGTGCTTTAATGAATATATCAACCCTTTATTAAACTAATATGGGAGATAGAAATGAAACCTTTTGTATCATGTCCCTAGTGTAATGGGACAAGCTACCTCAATGTGCTTGGTTTACTCACACATGATTGTTGGTAATGGATAATGATGCATGATTGCCACATAAAAGTTGTATATAGAAAGTCATCAAAATATTAGGTCGATTAAGACTAACCTAACCCACATCATCTAGGTGCAAACATGAGCCATGGCCCTATACTCAAATTCAACGCCCGATTTGGCCACCACAATTTGCTTCTTGCTTTTTACGAGACAAGCGAGCTACCAATGAATACAACAAAACCAGTGCTTGACTTTCTATCTGGTAGCGTGGTTGATGCAGGTTCGCGCGACAGTAAGCTTTTGAAAGAAGATGCCATAGTTGGGGGTCGGCAGGATGGTATCCTAGAGGGTTCCGAGAATAGAGATGTTGAACGCTCATTGGTGGACTGTCCGGGCATGGTCCAACCACAAGACATGACTCTTTCTTCATGAAGATTGTGACTTGGAATGCTAGAGGGCTCGAGAGATCGGAAAAAAGATCAACGATGCGACATCTCTGTTGCGAGGTAAAGGTTGATATCATCCTCTTACAGGAGACTAAGTTGGCAGTTGACACAAGGCATGAGTGAGATCTGGCAGTCTATTGGGGGAACTACCATCTCCAAGTTTCGAGCATTACCCTCGATCGGGGCTTCAAGCGGCCTAGGCACGGGTTGGGACGGTAATAAGTTTGTTCCCCAAGTGTTTAACAGCTATTCTTCGCAGAAAATCGGATAACGTATCCTTGTTGGTTTTTGAAAAGAAAAAGGGCCTCCACTATAGGCGTTTGCCCAAAAACTTCACCACTAATCACCTTAAGATATTACATGCTCGAAGATTACACGCCCGAAAATTGGGACGAAGAAAAGAAAAAAATACATGAACAAACTCTCAACAAGCGCATTTGTGTGTGCCATTATATTTTCGCCATACACATGTTCCTCGCAAAAGATCCTATTATTTCTGGCACAGCAGATCACCCAAATCAAAGCAATATAATTGGCTCTCTCTCCTCCATCCATCCCCAATACAACTCCAGAAATCAGATAGACCTCTGAGTTGCCCGGTCGAGATCTCAAAAAGCAACCAAGCTGCCATCGATTGACTGCATCTGAAAAATGTGTGATTTGTATCCTCCTCCCTTTCCTGACAGAACGAACAAGTCGAAGTGCTTTGCACAAACCATGTGAATCTAGCCCCCGTCAAAATTCCGCCCCTTCTAAGGATCCACAAAAACACCTTCACCTGCATTAGAATCTTCCAATACCATATCTTTTTGCAATCATTCACGCACCCGCCTGGGTCATACGCTACAAGACCCTTCAAAGTTGTGTATGCCTTTCCAACCGAGAACCTGTCATTCCGCCAACACCAACAATCTCGCATGTCCGTGGGTCCAGGCGAATCCTCGAGCTCTTCCAGCATCACCATCAGCTCTCCCAGTCGATGGTCGAAAAGGTCAGATCTAAAATGGGGTAAGTGTGGTCATCCCAAACCTCCTTAACAGTTGCATCTCAATTAGTTGTCATCGCCATTAATCTCGAGAATCGCACACCTAATGCTCCAACCTTCGTCCAATCATCAGCCCCAAATTTGAAACCCCTTCCATCCCCCGCCACAGGACGCAAGACGGGAAAATCTCATGTGCCTAGGGTGGAGCATGGGCCAGGGCCAGCCCGCTGCCCAGCCAGCTTAAGCCCGACCCAAGCCAAAGCCCACTATCGAAACGGGCGGGCCTGGGCTTTCATTTTGGTCCATTTACCAAATCGGATCGGGCTCGGGTTTGCACGGGCCTAAACCCAAAGCCCACATGCCGGCCCGACCTAAACCCAGGCCCTACTCATTTGCCCAGCCCGACCCGTGCACCCCCACCCCCAATTTCGAAAACCCTAGGTCCCTAACCCTTTCGAGTCCCCGACCCACGCCGCCCAATCCACTCCCTCCAGTGTTGCATGCCGCCCCTCCCTGAGCTCCCTGTCCTGAGTCCCTCTCCTTCCCAGCGAAGGCTGCCGTGGGTGGCCCTCCCCAGGCTCCCCTACTCCACCGCACGATCGTGCCACCTTGGGTCACCTCCTCTGTCTCCCTCCCTACCCAGTGTCGCCCACCGCCACAGCATCACCTAGATCATTTTCCAGATTTGAACACGTGTGGCTCATGGAGAATGGGTTCGAAAGTATGGCGGAGTCTTTTTGGAAGGATTTGTGATCGGATGGCTCGGCGACAACGAGGCTGGCAAGTAACTTAATACTTCTCCGAAGACATCTCTTGCAATACAACAAAAGAACTCGTGAGCCCCACAAGCTTAAAAAAACATCGACACAAGAAGAAGTTACTCGTTTAAATCAGGTGGAAGATGATCGAGACTTGACCATGGAAAAGATGGGCTTGAAAAACAAATGTCTCCAAGAGATTCATCTTGAAGATAGAAAGCAAGAGACGCAATGGAGGCAACACTCGAGATAGTGTTGGCTTAAGGAGGGTGATATAACACTCGATTCTTCCACACCATCGCAAATGGTAGAAGGCGACAAAATTACCTCCATCAGCTCACGCTAGATGGTGTAGATGTCCACGGAGATGAGGAGCTTGGTCGAGCTCTTAGGAATCATTTTTACACTTTCAGTTGAAGGGTCACCCGTATGGGCTGGGGCTGGAGAGGAAGGGGGGTTCAGAAGATCTCGAATGTGTAGTCTAGATCCCTCACGACCCCTTTTTCTGTGAGGAGCATGGCCTCAAATTTCAGCGAAATTCGATCGAATTTCTGTCGAATATCGATATCCAGTCGAAATCGAAATTCGACCGAAATGACCGAAATATGGGGTACCTAGTACAAAAAATGACTGAAATGACCGAAATTTCGGTCGAAATTCCACCGAAATTCCATCGAAATTCGGTTTTGGTCGATACCGAAATTGTGACCGAAACCGACATTTAGGGCCTTGGTGAGGAGATTAAGCGGACAACCTTTGCTTTGAATGCAAATGGCGCACCGAGACCAGATGGCTTTTCAATTGCTTTTTACAGAGAGTTTTGGGAGTTTGTCAAGGAGGATATGATCGAAGTTCTTCAGAAGTTCAAGGAAGGCAATAAGGGTTTTGAAAGATTGAATAAGGCATTGTTATTTTTGCTACCAAAGAGGGAGAACACGACACAGGTAGAAGACCTCAAACCTATTGCTCTTTCTAATGGAATATATCTTATCATAGTCAAAATTCTTACCACTAGGCTTCACATAGTGTTGGGTGACATTATATCTCCAAAGCAGTCTGCTTTTGTAGCGAGGAGATTAATGGCAGATGTTGGGTACTGGCATCTGAAATAGTTCATCATTTGCAGAGGAATCAGGCCAGGAGCGTGTTTTGGAAAATAGAATTCTCAAAGGCTTATGATTACATGGATCGATGTTTCCTCTAGACATCATTGGAGAAGAGGGGATTTCCTGATGTCTGGGCAGCATGAATGAAAAGGTGCATAATGAAATCTTCATATACAATTCTAGTGAATGGTCACCCAGAGGGGGGTTTCTTCCAGCCTCAGTGTGGTGTGAGACAAGGGTGTCCTCTAGCTCAGTTACTTTTTGTGTTAGCAACAGATGCTTTGACTGTGATGATGAAATTAGCGATGGAGGAAGGCCTAAGCATGGGATATTGTAAAGAGGAGATATCTATACACATTCTATAGTATGATGATGACCCAATGATTTTCATATGCAGGGATATGCCATATGTACAAAGGGTGTCACACATTATGGAGGGTTTCGGTGACATCTCGACAACATCTGGGTTAGGTTGGGTTGGAGTAACCTCTTGTGAATAGTAGATGTTTAAATGGTTAGGAGGGTTGGAATAAGGAATATGATGTGATATCACATTGGTTTGTGATGGAATTCCAACCCAAGAATGTAGGGGGGTAAATCAGGTTACCTAGGGGTAACCTAGTAACCAAAGGAGCCCTTAATAACAACTATCTCAGCTTTGACAACCTGCAAAACTCCATCCTAATCCTATACATATATCCTTTAGAGTCCAAAATCCAAGGGATATCATGTTTTTTCTCAGATTGGGAACATGATAAACTTATGTCATTGCCCTCATGACTCCATCCTGCATCTTAATCTTCACAAAGTCAATTCCTACAATTTTACACGATGCATCATTCTCCATGATGATGTTTCAAATATCTATCTCAAGAAAGGAAATATCTTGATATATCGGCGATATATCGCCGATATATCGATATCGACATGGGACCAATATGGGCACCGATGTGGCGATATATCCCGATTTTCAGGCATTTTCTTCACAAAGGCTTGTTGATATGGGCGATATTCGGCGATATATCGTCGATATATTGTCGAAATATCGTATCGATACGATATCGATACGGCCTTCCACAATCTATCTACTTATAGGTGGAGAATCAATCTTCATTAGGGATCATATAGTAAGAACAACATGAATCAAGTACACATGTGATGTCAGTCAACCTTTGATCCTGTGATGATTAGAATTAAATCATCTTCAGAATATTCACCTCCCTCGGCTGTTGCAGCAACAGTACCTTTGCTTTCTTCTTCGGCCAGTCTTTATTCCGATATCACGGCTACTTATAGTAATTGCAAATGTCCGTAGGTTTGTGATTCTTCAAAATCGAACTTTGATCTTCTTTCTTCACATTTCTAAAACCAACCCCACGACCTGAAAGTACTGCTTACCAATACCCATACATCGAAGTTCATGCTTATGCAGACTCATGCGAACTTCCTCTAGGTTTATCTATTTTCTTCCCTAATAAATGATTGAACAAGATTTTTTACATGATAGTGGAAGTAAAACTAATATAATCAAAGCAACATCCTCAATTTCTATCTTAGCATTTACGTTTCTTAAATCCACCAGCAATGTATTTAAGCGATCTAGATGTTCCTTAAGAGAAATACCTTCTTGCATGTAACGAGGAAGTGGTTACTGCTTCAACAACTTATTGGTTAAATACTTCGTCATAAACATGCTTCCGAGTTTCGACCACAAACATGTCATGGTTATCTCATCAACAACCTCGGTAATGATTTCATCTGCCAAACATAGCATGATGGTTGAATGTTCTTTCTCTTCTTACACCATTACCTCAGAGGGCTTAAGTATTGTCGCCCTCTCCTTGTCCAGTGTCGCCAGATGTTGTATTGCTTGAGAAGGGCACGCATGTCGATCTACCATAAACCGAATATGTTCCTTCATGTGAATTTTTTGACCTTGAGATTGTGCGATGTCATTTACTCGATGATTCAGACGAAGACGGTGCTCTGATACCATTTTGTAGCGAGTATCGAATGCAAACAAGCACAAATCAAACAAGCAAGCATACTTACACACATATTTAGGAGGTTCGCCCTTACTTAGGCTACATCTTTGGGTGGAAGCGATTAGTTTCACTACAAATGATGAAGCAAGAATATAGATGATGCAGAAAAACCTAACCCTATAAAGTTTATATAGTACACCCGGTATAAACAGATCCAATTACCCAAATAGAAAAGAAATTGTCTATACATAATACAATGTTGTTTCCCCACCCCCAGGGGTGCATATGCTCCCCCCTAGACACCCACCCCCCAAAGGCTCACTGATTGGGCAAGTACTAGACCATGTCTCATATGATGGGATTAGCTTGCCCTTCATATGGAGGTTGCAGAAAAATAGTTCTTCAACTGGGTTTGGCATAGATGCTTAGGATTCAAGATATATCAACATCTGCATACACTAACATGGCTACAGTACACATGTCCCACTCTTCTACACAAATAAAAAATGATCATATGAGGATTTAAAGAATCTCATACTCATGAGAACTTCTAATAGCTTTTAAAACCAGGCTCAGAGGATTGGTAAAAGCCACAAGTTACCCTCTTTAGTAGACAAACACTCATACTCCTCCTGAACCTTAAAATCAAGTAACTGATTAATATAAACAACCTATTTAGATTGTCACAGAGAAACACATTCTTTACATCAAGCTGATGAAGGAGACAACCAAGATCAAGATGCACTGTCACAGAAAGAAAAATCAGCATGATCCATAAACATGCCATGAGGGAGAATGTATCGAAAAAGTTGACCACATACCTCTGAAATCATTTGGGGTATACTTTATTTCAAAGATCCACCTAGGCCTAACCACATTGTCATATGTAGGTGGATCTACAAGTTGTCACATCGTATGGGAATGAGAGCAGCTATCTCGATCTTCCAAATGGCATCTCATCATCTAGAGTCACGTATCATAGCTACATGGCTGCTAGAAATCTTTATCACTGCTAACGCCTCTGCTAGTCGTCTATAAGGTGATCCAAGACAGGAGTGCTGAGAGCAATATAGATAGTTATCATATCAATGGGTATACTGTCTCATATCCCATCACATGTAGTACCGGTGTCAGTGCTAGTAATATAAGTGTTTGTCTCTATAACAGTACCACTGGAGGCAAAAGGCTGTTAGTATGTAAAAACACTATCAATTAATTTACCTCGATAGGAGCAGATTGTTGCTTGGAGGAGGGTTGTTTCCATTGATAGCGAAATCTAAAGTGATTATCCTAGGCCTAGAAATTGGAAGAAGGTTGTTTCCAATGATAATGAAAACTAAAGTGATTATCCTATGCCTAGAAAGAGGCATATGGAGAGGTATTGGGACAGTCTCAAAGCAATAGAAATCGAAGCCTTATAGGTACCAGTATTAGAAAAGAATGTAACATAATCGAAAAAGGTGATGTCCTAAAGCATGGGACTTTGTTTTTTTTGCACCATCTGTACCGCGGATGTGGTTCATTTGCTCCCTCTATACTGTTTCAAAAGGCAGGGCCTGCATGTGGTTTGATTGCCATTGATTCATTTTTGTATAGTGTTGTATGCTCTTGATTGTGTCTTGCGTCATTTCAAAGCAGTGCAAGGGATTCCACGTCATGCAATACATGTCTACATCTGTGTTCCATTGATCTTTGAGGAAAGACCATCATAGATTGGATAGAGTGCTATGTAAGGTTTTTGGAAGTGTGGAATAACTGCAGGAACTTCAGGACTAGAGTTCCAATAGCACAGTGTCTGGAGGTCATGGAGTTATTGACAATTATATGGCACGTTACAATTGTGTTAAATGATGTATTGTCAATAGAAAAGGATGTCTCCTCGACTTTTCCGTTAACGCAACTTCTCAACCTCATTTTCCTCTCCCAAATTTAAAAATAATTTCCTAGTATATGGGTATGTTACAAGTGTCACGTTCGACGAAATCATGACTTACAAGGCCGGATGAAAGGATTTCACGTGGGATAGAAAATGCATGCCACCTAATAGAAAACATCATCCAGTGACAAGTCCAAGCCGGTTCAGAGGAGGAGGAGGAGGATGGAGGAGATGATGAGGGTGCAACTAAAGCATCTTCTTCTTCGAGGTGGGTCTATGCCTGAAAACGAGGATGAGGAAGTTGTCAAAGTGCAGGTTGGGCTAGCGACCAACCTGATGATTTGGAACATTACATGACAAGCGATAGTGTAAGTATTATCAAGACTTGATCCCATCATGTAGCTCAAACCCACTTCGATAGTCTAGTGGTAGAGCAGTATACCTACCACCCAAAGGACCAGGGTTCAAAAACCCCTCACCCATATTTACCCATCATGTAGCTCAGTAACACTGGTCACCACCAATCCCGATAAAGGAGAGGACACATCTTGACTTTGGCCCGTCTCACTACTCCCAGTTGCCAACACTTGACATGGAGGACATCAGATACGATGGCATTTCACGGATATCGTAAACAACATCAGCAGCAAATTCATTATATCATAGATTGAAAATTATAGGTGTCCGGGTGGCGCCTCAATCATATCAGCCAGAGCTCGAGGGAAGAGCAACAAAGTTAAAATACTTTCATAGGAAGTAACATCATTGATGTAGTTCTTTGTTACGAATCAATATGAAGTGTATTTTGGAATCCGATGTTTTAGAAATGCACGAGGTGTACTTTGAATTCTTCCAATGGTTTCATTTTTGGTTAGTTTAATGATTGTGTTCATGATACTGCACATAACAAAAAAAAGTTTGAGAGGCGCATACGGGGAATTACGTTTCCCATATACGGCTCGTACGAACTTTTCTCTATATTACTAGGGTGTTCACCAAAGGTATGAAATATTGGTCTTTGGCTTTGTTTGGTAATTCCGCGCCATCCATTTGGTTTTGAAATGATACAAAATCTAATTTCAACTGCGAAGGGATCATTGCCAGAGCCGTGTACTTAAGCTATCATACAGTCGCATCACCTCAAAGACAAAATGCGTGATCTTTAATATCTAGACACTAATCGCAAATGATTTGCCTATGCAAAAGGTGTATAGGAACCGAACGTACCAACTGGACTAATTGCTCGCCTGAAACAAGATCTTGACGCTCTCGAGCGGCGCGACGGCGGTCTTGGCGACGCCTCCGGCTAGTAGCTCCTTCACGAAGACCGGCACGGAGTCAGAGACGAAGGCACCGCTGCAGCTGCCGTTCCCTCCTCCCTTCCCCGCCATTGAAGGGAAGAGGCAAAGAGAGGGGGAGGAGAGGGAGGGGGTCCCAAGACAACACGAGAACGTATATTGCCCGTTCTAGACATTTAAATATACTTACTCAATCCCTCGTATTCCTGTGTTAACTTCGATATGTCCCTTCATTTTTTTATTTTTTTTAAAGGTAAGTAATTATATTAAAAATGAAAAAACTGTTTACAGTAAGAGTTGTCTATTTTCCTTCCTCACAAAATCCCAAAGGATGGGAGAGGGAGTTGTTAAGAGCATATTGTGAAACTGAAATACTGAACCCCAGCAGCGGGAATTGGCCAAAAATCAATTGTAAATGATCATTAGGTCTTCCAAAATCCGGTTCGACGTCACTCTAGCTGGCGAATTTGATGTTTTGGTCCAGCGGAGGTTGCGCTCCCGCCAAATCCACCAAGTAGAAGTCGCCATAGCAGATCTGACTTTGATAGCGAGTTCAGGATCAAGACCATGCATCCTCTTCACCCAATCCAGAATATCAGAGTTAGCATAATCAGATCCAAAGAGAGGCAGTCGTAGTGGCCCGACGATGAGAATCCAGATTTCCTTGGAGTAGGGGCACTCCCAAAAGATGTGGTCCCGAGATTCACTATGGTGATCACACAGCAAGCAGTTGGCATCCACGCCAATTCCCCTCTTCAGGAGCCTGTCACGAGTGGGTAGTCAGTTACGAGCCGCTCTAAACAAACAACATCTGTGTCTAGGGGGCGCCTTTGAACCCCAAACTTCCTTCCAATGACTGGAGATGGGCCCTCTAGAGCGCACAAGATCAAAACACGAACGGAAGGAGAAGCCCGTCGGAGAGAGAATCCATTTGTAGGGGACCAAGCTGGGCAGGAGCAGGCGCAATGGTATCTATGTTCCTCAATAGTTACTTCCAGATCAAAGAAGCATTTGACGTCAAAGGGATATCCCAGAAAGACTCAGCCTGGAGATATTTAGCACGCAAAAAGTCAGCCCAGATAGAATTCTCCGCGGAGAGGAACCTCCATACCCAAGCGACTTTTGAGGCTTTAGCCAGGTCCCCAAGGGACCTTATTCCAAGACCGCCTTCATCTTTAGGAAGGCAAACGTTCTTCTAGGCCAAGGCGTGGCCTTTGTAGTCCCACAAGAAGTCCGCACAGAAAGAGGAGACCTTTGAGATAACCAAAGAAGAAAGAACTGAGCAGTCCGACCAATAGAGCAGGATTCCCGCAAGGATAGAGTTAATTAATTCAATACGTCCCGCCATAGAAAGGGATCTAGACTTCCAGCCGCAGAGCTGGCCCCGGACTTTGTCCACAAGAACCTTTCCCACCGAGGAACAACCAAATTTGTACGAGAGCAGAATGCCCATGTATGTAGTAGGTAAAGCTTCCCCAAGGAGGCCCAGAGCAAGATTCCAGTAAATTGGGTCCTGGCGTTCTTTGAGCAGAATAATCTGCTCTTCACTCTAATCATCCAGAGACCAGACATAGCCTCAAATTCGTTCATTGTAGAGCCAATAGCATTTAGGGACCGAGAGTTGCACTTAGTAGAGAAGAGAAGGTCATCAGCATAGTTCAAGTGAGTGGGAGCCATGTTGCAACCTCTGCCCATAGGGGTGATAAATCCATCTGCCACAGCCTGATCTACCAGGCATGTGAGAGTTTCCATGACGACCGTAAAAAGAAGAGGGCTCAGGGGATCACCCTGGCGGAGCCCTCTAGTACCCATGAAGAGACCGTTGGGCAAGCCATTAACCAGGACAGAGTAAGAGACAATTCCAATGCAGTTTCGCATCCACATCAATCTACTTTCTTAGGAGGGGGAGGCAGGAGAAAGGCGGGAGGGTTTCAGTCCGTGAGGAGGGCTTCATAGTAGGAGAGAGCGTGGGATGCAATCTGCAAAGGGCAATCCACGGAATTACCCGTACTGTCAACAAGACAAGGGATTTTGTTCTTCGCCTCCCTAATATTAGCCGATAGGTGGAAGAATTTAGAGGAGCGTCCCCAAGCTTCAACCAGGAGATGCGGCTTCTTTGTTTCCATATAGATTCATGGTCAGCCTCAAGGCCCAAAAGATAGAGCTTAAGATCATGTTCAAGCTGGGCAAGAAAAGGATCTCCAGGGGAGAAGGAGAGGTCCTCGTTAACGTGGTCCAAGGCCACCGATGCGGAAATGAGGTCCTCCTCCACCCTCCCATTGGAGGCAACCCAAGCCTTAAGGGAGTGCTTGACAACATTCAATTTTTCAGCAAGAACAAACAGAGGATTCCCTCTGACATAGGTATCCCGAGCGGCCTCCACCAACGGCAAGTAACCATCCCTCGCCATCCAAAAGTCCAAAAATCTGAAAGGCCTGGCCCGATGCTCCCTTTTCACAAGCTCCACCGTGAGGAGGGCGTGGTCACTGGAAGTCAATGGAGAATAGCGGAGCTTTGAGAGTGGGAAAGCCTCCATCCAATGCGAGTTGCAAAGCGCCATGTCAAGTCTTGCTGCGATTCTTCTGGGGCCAACGGAGGAGTTGTTCCAAGAGAGGGAATTCCCCCATGGTTCAAGCTCAATCAAACTGTTATCATCGATGCAACGGTTAAAGTTCGCAATAGAAGAATGGGGTGGCGATCTACCCCCAAATTTCTTGGATGTGAATCTAACCATATTGAAGTCTCCTATGATTAGCCAAGGCGATTCAATAGATGGGTTAAGCTGACCGAGTTCAGTCCAAAGATTCCTCCTCTCGGATGGGAAGTTCGATCCATATATAATCGAGAGATTGAGTTGTAGCCCTCCTGCATTAGTGCAATTTGTTGTGATGGATTGAGGGGTGATGGATATCAGGGAACAAGTCCAAGCGTCCTCCTTCCAGAGGAGCCGAATTCTGCCAAGGTTGGTATTGTTATGCATTGCAGCCCACCCACGTGGGATAGCTGCGAGGAATTTGGAGATACTCTCTGGGTGGATTTTAGTATCGACGAGGCCAACAATCTCAGCATTTACTTTTGCAAGGTCTCTAAGAAGACATTTCATCTTGGATGGTTTATTCAATCCCCTAGCGTTGCAGGTAGCGATTAACATTAATCCGAGGAGGAGGGGGTGTTCCTATGGCCTGAGGCGTTTTCTTTGGTGCACTTTACACTTGATTTTTTCTTCCATCCAAGAAGAACCGGGACCCATTCCGGGTTCTCTGAGGAAACGATCTTTGGCAGAGGAATTGTTGTGGCAGAATCAATTCCCTGTGCCCCCGGCAGACCTGGGGGCTGATGATGCGAAAGGCGAGAATTGCAACCCCCCCATACACACACACATTTCTAGTAGGAATTATCCCAGAGGAGTCAGTAGAGATGTTAAGGTCAGTCCAAGGAGGAAGCGGTTGTTTGTTGGACTTGCGGGGGATTGGACATAAACCCATGTAGGGCAGAATGGGAGCCTAACGGAAAGGCATTATAAGGCGTACCAGTAGGCCTTCTAGGAATCTTAGGGGCCTGGAGCTTCGATAAGGGACATTGGACCTCCTTCCCCCCAGCATCGGGGGAGAGGGAAGTCATATTCTTGACATGTGAAGGCGTCACCAGAGAACGGCCAGCAGTATCCTCATTCAACAAGGATTGGTTATTAACATGACGGACTCCAGCGAGACTCGCCACGAGGGGTGTGGAGTCAATAGGGGGTGAGGAGGCCAGAGGAAAGGAGAATGCAGAATTGGCAGGAGTAGAATTTCCTACAGCCAATGAGGCTTCCCCTGCAGCTGGCTGAGGGGTGGGATCAAGTTGCACGGAGGCATGTACATGATAGGAATCGATAGAGTGCCCGAAGACCGCACATGAAGTGCATCTTTTGGGTTTCCATTCCAAGTCCACCCGGATCATGGTTCGTTCACCCAAGGGAAGAACCAAAGGAACGACTTGAGGGATATCCTTTGTTGCGTTAATAAAGATATAACATCTCGTGAAGTCACGACGGGCCCTAACAAACTAGCAAGCTTGTTAAGAACTATTACTGAGCAATGCCCATGACTCAGACCATAGAATCTCACCCAAAGAGGTATATCATTGAGAAGCTCTTTCTCCAGGAACATACCTGCCTCCCATTGGCGAAGGACAACCAAGCGGCACTGAAAGAGCCAAGGGCCGGAGGTGAGGATCCGCTGGCATTCCTCCGACAAGTGAAGCTTTAGGTAATAGAAGCCATTTTCCCTAGGCGGGAGCTTGAAAAGCCCAGAAGGCCTCCAGAATTTCTCCACGAAGAAAAGAAGGAGCTTGCCATAAGGTCTCTTGCCCAAGACACAAAACACAAGGGTG
The DNA here is from genome assembly GCA_037367405.1 of Ottelia alismoides. Taxonomy (NCBI): domain Eukaryota; kingdom Viridiplantae; phylum Streptophyta; class Magnoliopsida; order Alismatales; family Hydrocharitaceae; genus Ottelia; species Ottelia alismoides. The sequence goes on from JAZKJV010002940.1 coordinate 138,840, forward strand.
TTTTCCCAACGTCGGTCCAGAGCATCAATTTCCCCTTGAGAGAGGAGAGCGACCGGCTCGCCGTCCACCAGCGAGGGAACTTTGAAGGCCATCCGAAACTGAGAAGGGCAACCGGATCCACAGATTTGAGCCCACGAGCGACCGGCGAAGAGTCGATCGGGGTATGTGTTCCCGAAGAGGCTGAAGGGGGAGGTGGTGAGAGGAGGGAGAGGACCGAGAGGTGGGGTTGGGCGCAAGGTTAGAAGTGGAGGGCGATGAGAGGGGAGCGACTGAAGGTTTGAAGGGTAGCGGGTGAGTGATGATGGAAGGAGGGACTTTAGAGAACGAGGGCTGATGCCAGGCCGGATTTAGAGGCGACGCACAGGAAGGGGGAGGAGGAAGGTCAGACTGCTGCCGCGGGGAAAGGTCGGGCGGCGGTGGGGAGAAAGGGTTAGGGTCTGCAGAGGAGAGGGGTCGGTGGGGTCGGGAGGCATATTGGGGAAGAATAATATGCTCATGTCCCTTCATTTGGTTGATTGAAGGTTGCGTTGTCGAGAAGCTCGATGTAAAGGGTACAATAACAATAAAGATTTTTCTCACGTCAAGTACGATCAGTTACATAGATTTTTTAACCTTTATTTAGATCTATCTTTGTCTAATCTCAGGCTTAGGTTCAAAAAATTAAGATCTGTCCGTATAATCTCGTTCCAACACTTTTTTGTTCTTCCTCGCCTTCTCTTAGATGGTTCAACATCTCAATGCATCTCCTAACTGGTGCATCATCTGACCTCCTTTACACATGGTCAAACCACCTTAAGGCTTAAGCAGATTTCTCGCATCTTATATTCGATCGGAGCTACACCAACTTTCCTTATGGTTGCATCATTTGTAATTCGATCTTTACATGTGTCTACACATCCATCTTAGCATTTTTATTTCTACTACTTCCATTTTTTGAACATGTCTACGGCTCACATGCCAACATCTAGATCCATAAAGCATAACGGGTCTCAGGGTTGCTTTGTAAAACTTTTCTTTGATTCTCAAAGGAATTTTCTTATCACAGATAACAATAGAGGTTCCTCTCCACTTTAGCCAACCTGCATTAACATCTTCGTCAATTTCTCCCATCATGTTGCAAAATAGATTCCAAGTATCTAAATTAATATTTTTTGAATGTTATCGTCATCAGTCTTCATCTCGATTTATTCACCATTCTTTTCATAAAAAGTGCACTCCATATATTCAGTCTTAGCCCTACTTATATGATATCCTTTCATCTCCAAAGCATGTCTTCATACCTCAAATTTCTCATTTACTTCATCATTAGTCGCATCAATCAACACAATATAATTAGCGGATAACATACACCAGGGTATATAATCTTGAATATGACTTGTCAACTCGTCCGTAACTAAAGTAAAAAGGAATGGATTTAAAGTTGGACATTAATTTAGACTAATGTTGGTGTCAAAATAGTCAGTCTTCTCACACTGGATCCTTACACAAGATGAAGAACTATTATATACATCCTTTACGAGATTAATGTATAGGACATGTACTTGTCTCTTATCCACAATATCTCTCGTGGGACAAAATCACAAGCATTCTCCAAATCAATAAAAATTATATGGAGGTATTACTTTTAGATCTATAAATCTCCATTGTTCTCTTAAGAAAGTGGATGGCTCCAATAGTTGAGCAACCTAGCATGAATCCGAATTTGTTTTCTTTTATCTTGAAAACTTTCCTCGACTTCTTTCGATCACACGTTTTCAAAATTCCATAGTGTGAGTCATTAGCTTGATACCTTTGTAATTTAAACAATTTTGAATGTCTCCTTTGTTCTTATAAAGAGGCAACACGATACTTCTTATCCAATCTCCAGGTATTTCCTTGTTTCGCCAAATAACATTGAATAAATTTGTAAGCCAAGTCAAATTACGCTCATATAAAACTCTTCATAATTAATTATGAATGTCATCAGGTCATACACCTTTTTCGGGTCTCATAACCTTCAAAGCCTCCTCTACTTCCTCCATTTGTATTCGTCTATAGTTTGCACGATTTAAATAACTTTTATTACTAGACATATCTCCCAAAATGAGCTCTCTAGTTCCTTCTTAATGAAAAACTTATGGAAATACTGCTTTCATCTAGTCTCTATATCCTCCCGAGTAACAAACATGTGGCCTTCTTCATCCTTAATGCATCTCACTTGAGAAATATCTTTTGTCTTTCTTTCTCTTGCTTTGGCCAACGTGAATATATTCTTCTGACCCTCCTTAGAGTCAATAATTTTGTACAAAACCTCATGAGCTTTTATTTAATTTCGCTCACACTCTTCTTTGTTACCTTCTTCGTTATTTTATAGTTAGAAAGGGTATTTGTATAAAATTTCCTGATAGAAAATTAATTTTTTGTTCTTTTGTTAATTTCAAAAAAAACATGTGTTAGGGGAATGTATTTGTTTATATGTGTATATATAGAGGGTTGATCTTGTGAGTGCCAAAATCTGTGAGAGCATGAGAGCAGTGAATCTGGACCACTAGATTCTGCTCTTGTCTCTCCTCCTGCAATCAATGAGGAGAGAGATGGCAGAATATAGTGATCCAAAATCATCCCTCTCATTCTCTCACAGTTTTTGGCTCTCACAAGATCATCTATATATGTGTGTGTGTAGGGATGATCCTGTGAGAGCCAATGAGAGCACTGATTTTGGACCACTAGATTCTGATATCTCTCTCCTCATTTATTACAGGAGGAGAGAAAAGAGCATAATCTAGTGGTCCATATTCACTGCTCTCATGCTCTCACAAAATTTAGCTCTCACATGATCGACCCTCTAAATTTGCGCCTGTGTGTTATTGTATAATGTGTAAGTAAGAGAGGATTAAAGAGAGAGGAAGCTTCCTGTGGAATTCGGATATGCCATCAGGCTCGAATAGTGAGGGGATGTGATGGCACGGGACCGTAAATTTTAGTACACATAAAGAATTTATTCTCATTATTATATTATAGAATTTTTATGCAGTGTCCCCTACATTCTTATCCAATTAATAACACCATAACTCATGTAATCCTCGTAATACCATGACTCTTAGGGTCCGTTTGGTTACAAGGTTATCTAAAGGTAACCCGGTTTATCCCCTACATTCACGGGTCATTCTTGGGTTCAAGGACGGATTCAAATGGGGGCATCGAGGGGCACATGCCCCCTTGATTTCGTAATCTTTATATATATATATATATATATATAGGGAAGCTGGGAGCCTACACCCGAGGGTGTCGGTAACTACCTACATCCGATTTTCTTTTTTCCATTATTTTTGGGCTTTTTGAATGAAACTTTAGGTAGACTTGCTTAATATATTGAGGAGAATATGTGCTTCAAGTTTCATGCAAAACAACCATTCCTAACACTCTCATTTAAAAGGGTCAATTTCAGCGATTCTGAAATCGTTAAAATTCGGTAGTCTTGACGCAGCTGATAGAAGTCCCAAATTAAGTTGAATTTGGAATGACAGAATGATGATATATGGTGATCTAATTCTCCAACAGTTTCATTTCAAAAATCAAAAAATATTGAAAAAAAGAGTCGGGTGTAGGTAGTTACCTACACCCCCGGGTGTAGGCTCCCCCTCTCTCTCTATATATATGATTTCTTTTAAATAGGGCTTGGACCTTCCTGAGTTCAGGAAGGCCAACCCATTTTTGTAGAAAACATGACGAGTTTAGTAGAAAACGTATACAGATTGTATTACAATGTGCAGTTTTAATGTTTGTATTATAATATACAGTTTTGTATGCGGTATTGTATTTATAATGTGTAGTTATAATATAAATTGTATACACATTCTACTAAAGTGCTCGTGTTTTCTACAAAAAGATGCTGGCATTCCTTGAGTCATGAAGGATGCATCATATTTGAAAGGTCCCCTATATATATATATTTACACATATGCATGTATGTACGTATGTACGTATGGTTCAAGGACATTGGTATATTTATTAAACAATATACCTTTCAGTGATCATATTAATATATATGTTAATTTATATTATTTCATTTAATAAAATTGGAAGAGGGTAAAATATAAGTTTATACAACTAGAAAATAATTACATCCTTAAACATCAATTAATGTACGTTTTTGATCCATCATTTGATCTTCCATCTTTAAAATGTGACATATCATGATGTTTATAAAATAATTCATGATATAAAATGTTTAAATAACATCAATTATTTTGATCTAAGTCAACAAATCCACCTAACAGTTAGGCAAATATAAACATATTTGGATAAACTATTTATAAGATCAAATTAGTATAAGAAGGAATGAAAGTGGTTGTTTTTTAAAATTTTGAAAATTTGATTTATTTCATATTAAATCAAATTTACAAAAATAAGCTAAATCTCATTTATAATCTTTTTATAAAGTTTGAACTCATTATTATAATCATTGGTGTTATTTAGTTATTCCTTCATATAAGTTTACTTATAACGTGAAGAGGCTTGTTGTTAACTTATAGTTAATAGTCAGATAGTAATATATCATTCAAATTTGACTTTCACATGTAAAATTATTCTACATATTAATATTTATTGATATTATTTAGACATAAAATAAATGCATGTTTTGATAAGAGAAATACGAAATCATTGCCCTAAAGTAATCGAGGATCACTACAACAAATTAGGGGCTATATTGGTATTTTAAAAAAATCCATCACTATGATGTCCATTTTTAAATATATAATGGAATATTTTCATTGCAAATTTATTTTTTGTACTTGAAATTAGCGAAGAATGCCATATATGTTACTCTAGTATTAGTGATGGTGCATATAGCAACATATATCCTTTCTTATTTTCAAACTTTTAGCTAATCATCGCTAAATTTTGAACTAAAAGTTAGTGATGATTGACTAAAATTTTATAAAATAGCAACGGGTAAGTGTTTCTATATGCAACATCACTAATTATATACCATCAGATATAACATTCCTCATTAATTTCATTTATACAATAGGTTGATGTATGTATAATTCATAATTATACAAAGAGAAAGGATTGCTATTATTTACGTAGGAGAAACCTATTTGTGTACAGATAACATGGAGACTATGTCTCATGCATGATTTCTCATCCCCTCGATTGTTGGCATTCGAATGACCATTAATGCCACCATGCAAGGCTGCACCACCCACCGACTCTACACCATCAGCATGGTCCTCATCTGCAGTGCCTTCATCTATGATGCCATAAACGATGCTCATCGACGTCATGATCTGTGACTCTTTTGAAGTTGCTAACTTGCTGTAATCTATCATTATCATTATTATGATTTAGAGTAAGGATACCACATTAAATAGCCATTAAGGTGAGTCCTAGTATCACACATTTTATCTATTATAGTGGTGAGTCTGTGAATGTATAGGTGATTAAATATTTTTTCTTATCATTTTGAATTAAGAGAGCGAAGTTTCAAGATTGTTTATGTTCTGTCTTTTCCAGAAACTCTGGTTGAAAAACCATTTTTTCCGTCGTATAAATCATTTCGAACCTCAAATATGAAAGCGAGGACTTCAGGTATGAAAGAGAAGTCCTTGTAGGAAGATCCATGTCAAACTCATTATAATCTGTGATATTGTCAGTAGTTACTCCTTACTCGTGCCATATCAAAAAAAATAGTACATATTACATCTTATGTTAAAAAAACACAAAATGAAAACCTTCCTATTATCCTATTGGAAAAAAACGAAACAAGATAGAATAGATGGAGTAGAGAATATTAGGAGGTTTCACTAAAACTTTTGTTGGTCGCCTAGAAGTTGCATGACATAGTGCTTCGGTGATACAGATGTAGACCGTGGTGCGGGATAGGTAGTCAATGCCGATCATGTTGATGGGCTTCCCAATGATGGTGAAGAAGACTGGACGGAGGCAAGATTTACACATGCACTGAGGGAGCCAATTTGTTATCTGTGACAATATTGACCAAGGATCGAAATACCAAAAATTGAGTTCTCCAAATTATCATTTATTAATCGTTAGAAATGATAGAATCATCACCATCAAATCACACACAATCAGCCTTGTGTGGCATACATCTATGTAAACTTATGCCGAATAAAAAGGAAAATGATGAATGCTCCAGACATCCATTTTAATGATCAATATGAGCGTCAACATCATGTTCTATTCGATGGATCCATGTGATTTGCATCACAATCCACAGCCAACTTCAAGAACTCGGCGATCTCTTCATCGCCATCATAAGCTAGCTCCTCATCGATCGCCTTGCTAGACCAACGTCCTTGAGGAATCGACAGAAGCTACTTAGGCAAATTAAAACAATTATCATGATTTCAAAAATAGACATTGACAATCTAGAAGACTTGAAAACATAGACAATAGAAATAATATAGCTCACAAAAGAATGGATCTTTTGTGAGAAGGAACAGAGAAGATCTTAGAAGATACTGATATCCCACGACAGGCTGCAGCAACCTTCATCTCAACAGTAGAAGGATGTTCAGTATAGGCAAGCTACATAGCATGCAATTTATTTGGAGATTCAACAACAAACACCCAAGGTATGATTGATGAGGATGGAAACATATCAAAATGAAAAAGTTCAAGAAGGTAAAGGTTGGAGAAGGGTGAAACCTCTCCTTGTGGGAAATGGTGTTCAGTAAGAACTGGTATAAAGCTGAGTAAAGTTGGGAACATGCATTTGGAAGCAATCCAACCATTCAAAGAAGTCATAGAGCGAGGGATTCTTTCCCCTCCACACCCCTCTCCTGGCTCAGACTTGCCGCGGAGGGTCACAAAGAGGCGGGGGGTCGTAGGGCTTGCGAGGTGATGACATGGATCTTGGATGGGATGCAACCTCCGGGAGTGGAGACATATAAAAACCTTCTTGGTGGGTGGAAGGAGGCAACATGGGGAGAAGGACTTGGATGGGATGGGGGAAGAAAGCAATTAAAACCCGCCACAGATCCAAAAAAAGAGAGGCACTCACCACTCAAATTCACTCGCACTTCCATTTCAGCCAAGATGTGAGAAATGCTGATCTTGAACAAGAAACTAATGACTTCAAGTCAATGGCTACGTTGAGGGCAGTGAGAGAGGGATCGGACTCCAAGTGGACCATACGCACAACAGAGAGGCCGCGGATTGAGGGAGCCGACAGAATTCCGGGTATGGACATAGGCTTCCTTTTTCTGATACATGTGGAGGACCACCATCTACGACGACATGTTGAGGTTGACGGTGAAGGTTCTAGTGCCCACAACTGAGATCTCACATACTTGGCCACGACTCCATCCGCCCTTTTCCTAAGAAGAATATCGAAATAGTCGATACATGGAGAATAGAGGTAGAGAGAGAGGGAGTACCTCAGCCAAACATGAGCTCTCGAAGCTTCTCCAAGCGTTGCAATAGGTAATGGTGGAGAGAAGGCTTGGGTAAAGAATATGATAAGGAGGTTTTATACATAGGGCTTATTGTGAGAGGGCTCATCATGATGGTGATTTGATGGGAGGAGGGGAGAGGCGGGGGCGATGGGCGGAGTGAAGGGGGCAGGGGAGGAGGCAGAGGAAGGTCTTGGAAGGGAGAGACACATGTCTAGGAGGAGGACGGCGTCGACGAGGTCGCCAGAGGTGAGCGGGAAGGAGGATGGGGTGGTCTATGGAAGCGAGGGGTCTTTGGATGGGGATGACATCAGGAGGTCAAAGAGCCTATCCACGTGTCATTGTAGGGGCTAAAGTTGGGAGAACTCAGCTTTAATATAAGGTATAAACTAGCCTCACATCAAGTGATCATACTCTGGTTTTGTATTAACTAGGGTTAGTTTCTGTTTGTATTTTGAAACATATTTTAGGATGTTCTAGTATGGTTTTTATCAAGTTAAAATGGTTGAGATTAGTTTAATTTTGTTAACCCATGCTAGTTAGTTCTTTGGGGGATTTTCATAGTGTTTTATTTTATGCTAGTTAGTATCTTACTAGGATCTAGTTTAGAATGATAGTTAAGTTATTCCTAGGGTTATGGCTAGGTTTGAATCTATAGTGGGATAGGATTTAAGTAAGTTATTCATGATATGTTATATAGAGAGTTTCTTAAGATGAGGTTTAAGTTATGTTAAACATATGGGTTTAGTTTCAATTGGACAAGGATTTTGATTCCTAACCAGGGATAAATTCGAGCTTAGACTGGTCATTGTTTAGGATTTCTAAAAGATACACATGGTTTGTCAAGAGTTCAAATACTAATGATGTTTATATCCGTCTCTCCACCTTAGATCCATTTGTAATCGATTACCCAGACCGGGTTAATCAATCACTATAACCTATTATTTCTAACATGGTAAAGTAGAATGATTGATCAACTAGCCAAGTTTATTAGACCACTCAAGTGTATTAACATAGATTGTAGACTAAGGATGATTGATTAATATGTCAAATGTAATCTATCACCAGAGTTAAAGAATCTCTCTAATAATAGAAAGGGGTTAAGAGTTAGAGCCACATCCTTACAAAGAAACGGGGGGGGGGGGGGGGGGGGGAGTTGCAGTGTATCCCCATACTACTGCCATTATAATTGAAAATAATCAGATCATATCGAAATGATGACATGCAGGAGGTTATAACATCACAAATATAATTATAAATGAAAACTTATGAAAGATAGGAATGTGCTACAAGAGTGAATGATGGTAATATGACATCGAATTTAGACATTTGGAGTGGTTATCATTTGATCTAGTCATACGACTCATGTATAGTCTCGAAAAATTCTCAATAATATTTACCCTTCATTAATTATTAGTATTTAAGATTGAAATGCTACAAAAAAAATAACTAAAATATCGATTATTCTTATTGGAATTAGATAGATACTCCTTCCCATAACTGTCATAGCAAGCTCAAGGAGCTTGGAATCAATATGGGTATAATTACCCTCTAAAAAACCTGCAAAGGTTTAGTCAAACACCTTTGATAGACTAAGGCCATGGTTTATATTAGATTATGAGGTTACTATAATAATAATACTAACTCCTCTTTTCAACAAACTAAATAAATAATCCACACGATATGGATGAGTTTACCATCAAAATTACTTAATCCCACCAATTTCTTCGTTTATTATTATTCCAATCTTTTAATATTTATCAAATTTCACATCATTACTTTTCAAGTGCCACACTTATACTTTTGCTCAATATCAATAACTTTCAACATTGGGCAAAATCATCAAAATCATATCACTCACCTCTCTTTTTAATTATCATCTAATTATTTGATATCAACCACGAATCAAACTAACTGTTGTAACTAAGATAAAGTAATTTTTACAGTAAGTTACAGAATAACTCCAGCATATCTACAAGAGTTACTTATGCTTAACCTTGATCCTAAATTCAAACACAGCTAAAGAAGTATCCGTATACCTCCCGTCCATTACAATTAGGACCGTTCATTTGAGGAACAAAGAGGGATATCCTTCACTATTTCTATCTTTATATATCCGGTCAACATTTTGATCCCGGAATCAAAATAAGGATTATGATTTCTCACATTATTTCTTCCATCATAGATCTCCCATGAAAAAAATAATACAAATAACTACCATTTATCTAACAGAATATTCTTAACTCTCATTATCCTCCACCTCCTACCAAATAGATAATAGTAAATAATTACTAGTCCCTTCTTATTCTTCTTTATCTTCTCATTTCTAAGTGGTCGTTCGGTTCAGGAATAAACATGAATAAGGATGGAAATCAATAAGAATAAGAATCTATTCTCCCTTTGGCATGAAAAATAGGAATAAAGATATAATATAGAATAAAAATAAAAATAAAGTGAAATAATAAGATGTAAACGTGAGTAAATATACTCGAAAAGCGCTCCCTATGGGTGTCTATCGAGTCCAATGAGCCGAGTTGGCCTCAACTCGGACTCGAACTCGATAAGAAACCTAAAGCTCGAACTTGGGCTCGATAAGGGTCGAGCTCTGGATCACCAACTCAAACTCGAATTCGTCGAGTTCGAGCTGACTCACAAGCCTCTTATCGAGCCACGAGTTTCTGAGCTGGCTCACGAACCTCAAAATGAACTGGCTCACGAGCATCTTATCAAGTCATGAGTTTCTGAGCTGGCTCACGAGCCTCATGGACCTCTTAACGAGTCATTGTTCTATTTTATATATTAAATTATGCAAATGACATTTGTAACTTTGATTCTTTATACTCTTTTCTGTAGCTTTTTGAGCAAGCAAAATGATAACCTCTAATTTATATCAAACTCAATGTGGAAGTTTCGGTATATATATTTTCAACTTTTTATTAAAAGGGAAAACGAATTATCGAACCGAGTTTCTGAGTTGAACAACGCCCAACTCGAACTCGACTCGAAAAGCTAACGAGCCATAAAACCCAACTCGAGCTCGAACTCATTAAGATTTCGAGTTTGACTCGTGAACCCTTAGGGCCCGTTCGGTTCGGGAATAAGAAGGAATAAGGATTGGGAATAAGGAGAATAAGAGTCTATTCTTTGTTCGGTTGGAGGATAGGAATAGGGAGAATAAGATGAAATAAAGATAGGTAAGGTGGGATAAAGATAAGAATAAAAGTGAAATAAGATGAAATAATGAGGAATAGTCGTACCACGGAGAACCATGTCGGAAAGAAAATGATCTCTTATTCTCCTCTATTCTTAACGAGCCGAACCCGAATTGAGCTCATCGAGCTCGAACTTTCCTAATAACCCTGCCGCTCCCACAATTATTGTTCCCCACAGGAACGGAACCTAATCCCCAGCGGAATAGACACAAAGGCGTCCGTTGGGTGGCACGCTCCTCCCTTCCCCACGCCATCTGCTGACCTTCACTTCCCCACCACCTGGTTGTGTAATTAAATCCCCATCACAATAGATATATACGAGGTAACCAGAGCGAGAGAGAAGCCGTTCCCAACAATATCGGCCCGATCCCCCACCGCCAAAGAATGCCCGCGGGACAGAAGCCCACCACCGCCAACGGCGAGGCGGCCGTGCCCACCTTCCCCCCTCCGGAGTCGGAGTCGGAAGAGTCGTGGGTGTGGTCCCAGATCAAGGCCGAGTCCCGCCGCGACGCCGAGTCGGAACCGGCGCTGGCGAGCTTCCTCTACGCCACGGTGCTGAGCCACGACTCGCTCTCCCACTCGCTCTCCTTTCACCTCGCCAACAAGCTCTGTTCCTCCACCCTTCTCTCCACCCTCCTCTACGACCTCTTCCTCCACACGCTCCGCTCCAACCCCTCCATCCTCTCCTCCGCCGTCTCCGACCTCTTGGCCGTCCGCCACCGCGACCCCGCCTGCCTCTCCTTCTCTCACTGCCTCCTCAACTACAAGGGCTTCCTCGCCCTCCAGTCCCACCGCGTCTCTCACGCCCTCTGGCACCTCGGCCGCCGACCGATGGCCCTCGCCCTCCAGTCCCGCACCGCCGATGTCTTCGCGGTGGACATCCACCCCGCCGCCCGCGTCGGCTCCGGCATCCTCCTCGATCACGCCACGGGTGTCGTCATCGGGGAAACCGCCGTGGTCGGGAACAACGTGTCGATCCTCCACCACGTGACGCTGGGGGGAACGGGGAAGGCGGGGGGCGATCGGCACCCGAAGATCGGGGACGGGGTGCTGATCGGTGCCGGCGCGACGATCCTGGGGAACGTGAGGGTCGGGGAGGGTGCGAAGGTGGGTGCCGGGTCCGTGGTGCTGATCGACGTGCCGGCGTGGACGACGGCGGTGGGGAACCCGGCGAGGATCATAGCGGCGAAGGAAAAGGGCAGGAAGGCGCCGGGGGTGTCGATGGATCACACCTCCTTCATCAACGAGTGGTCCGATTACGTCATCTGATCGCAAGTCGATCAATCCATCTGAAATCTGGTATGCTTTTGTTCCTTAGTCCATCATCCATCCAACCTCTTTTCTTTTTCCTTTTTTTCTACCTGGAAGAACGTTTTTTTTTTTCATTTTCCCTTCTTGTTATTTTGGGTTTTTTGTGGGGTTAGGTTTGATGAGGGAGAGATAGGGTATGGGTGGTTGTGGACCTGTGATTATGTAGATTCGGTGGGGTTGGAGTGTTCCAAGTTGCAATGGTCCATGAGAATTTGTAGCCGTGGTTTTGTGAGTCCCCATTTGTTATTTTGGTTTGGTTGATTGTCACTTATTTGTTTGGTTATCAGGTTACTTAATGTAATATGATTTATCCTCATCATATATATTCATTTATATATTCTTTCTATATTTTTTTTTGCAAAATATCATCATGTATATTCATCCGTATATCACTCATGTATGACATTCGAATTTCGTTAGAAACAGAGACACATATGCTCTCCATCTAGAATAAGTAATTTTAACGATCTAAACATTGTTGTAATCGACACGTTCTAAAAGGATGATATAGGAGTCTCTGTTTCTTACGAAATTCGAATGACATAAGAGAGATATATAGATGAATATACATGATGATATTTTTCAAAAAAAATAAAAAAACATCCAAAAGATTGTTAATCATATACTCGTATCTGTTTTATATTTTTATTTTTTTGAAATACAAACAAAATTTCATATCCATGAATATGTGTGTGCCTGTATTTGACTTGACTGTTTTCATCCTTATCGACATCCTTTATCTTGCAAAGATGTCTTCTAAGTCAGATAAGATTGTCCTGCTTTACCATCCATATATATCCAACAATCCTGAAACATGGGGCCAGAAATAGAAGCTTCCGGCCAGATCAAGCAACTCATTCCTTCTTGGGGAAATGGGCAAACATTTCCTAAACAAGGAGTCGAATCCTTGTCACTTCCAACCAGGTCTTAATTCCTTGCCTACTCTGTGGTTACAGTGTAATTTCGTTCAAATCTATTGATTAATAATAATAATAATAATATAAATGAATTCGATTTCGGGAAGGGTTTACTGGAATTATTATATGGTGATTCGAACATGGCCTATTCCATGGAAGTTGTTTTACACGCACACCAAATAAATCACCCCAAAAAGAAGAATCAACATAATTTTCGCCAATGGATGTTTTTCCTCTAGTGACGACGATGTCTTGCGTTTATGGATGTATTTCAGTATAACTTTGGGGGAAAGGACGATGAATGAATAATATAATTGTCTTTTAACATACTTCTTTAGCGCAAACCCGAGAATACCGAGTATCCATATCAAGAGAATTAGATAGACTGCTGGTAAATTGGAAATCTGAAGGAGTATCCACTAGGTAAGTCGCTTCTTGAGGAAACATTTTTTCAATTTTAGGTAACTATGTCTTTTCAAACGACAAAGGGATATTTGGAAAGACAACTTTGAATTTTAATAAAGCTAGGTTTTAACTTAAGGTCTTGTTCGTTTGGAGAATAAGTACTGTAATAAAGGGTCAATTTCGTGCCCGACACGGTTTCTAAGAGTGCGGTTATTTCTATCCACATTACATTATTTCACTTTATTCCGATCATTATTCCACCTTATCTATCTTTTTTCTACCTTATTCTCCTTATTATTATCTTTCTAGTCGAACAGAGAATACACTTTTATTCTTTTTATTCCTCATCTTTATTCATGTTTTTTTCCCGAATCGAATGCCTCTTAAATGAATTGAAGTCATCGCTTGAAGAGACGATTTCAGTTATAATAGTTATAATATTAAAAGCCATCAACTACTTGGGATGTAAATGTAGATATTATTTTGTCTTGTTGGTGATAGCTATCCCCACATGATAGATTTTTTTTGAGAAAAATCTTCTAATATAAAAAAATGTGGACATAAAAAGGGTGACATTGTATTTTCCCGAAAGGTGTGTTTTATAAATTGAGGTATATAATGCATATATAACCCTAGAGGATATGTTTTCTTTTCAAAATCCTATCTACCAAAATTATTGACATGATACATGTAAACCGCATCCACATAACTTGGCAAGCATGTCAAGGAACAAGCTGTCCACTTCATTTGGATTTAATTGGATACTCATATAATTGGGCAATTGGTTTGGTCCAACTCTTGATGGGGATTCATCTTGCATTAGGTCACAAGGTCCATTCTTTTTTTTCTTAGTTAGTAGTTGCGTGAATGAGTAATCAAGGAATAAGAATATGATTTTCGCTCGAACATGCATCAACCAAAATGGATATTCACAATTGGAATACAAATGTTAGATAAATTGATGTACATTGTCCTATGGATATTTAACATTTTTAACTTATTAAATACTCAAAATGTTTGATTATAAATACAAACTTCAATAAGGAACACAAGTATGCTAACTACATGCAATCAGTAATGTTTGAGTTCCGAGGAGAAAGTAGATTTGGAGTATAGATGATGACTTGTGGGCAAATTTCTTTCTAGAGTAGTTTGGTTGGCATTATAAAATATCTAGATATTTTTACATGAAACAATCTGAAAAGTTTGTAATTATCTTCTCGACTTTTGTATTCTTCACCCAATCTCGCAAACATGCTCCATCTTACACCACAATCCATGACATCAATTTCATCCTTATTTGAGTCAATAGCTTGAGTTAATCATGAATTAATCTGACCACAAAAAATCTAAAGGATATTCCACCTCCCTCTCTCTTTCCATATCCCACCTCTGTATCTCCTTTTCTTGCATGCCATGAGGTCATCCATCAAAGCCTCCCCTGCCATCGAGATTATCTTTGATGCTCCGACCTCGTCCATCAAAGCAACGATCGCCCCACGCTCCACCTCCCCTCCATATCCTAACAATTACAAATATATCATACCACTATTGAGCTTGGAACCTAGGGCTTTGGCATTATCGCCAACGATTCCAGGGCCCTAAGGCTATAAAGGATGTTGTCACCACCGACATGTTTCACTTGGAGGCTCCGAAGTACAAGGGCGGAGAAGAGTTTGTCGCCCTTATCGAGCTCGATGTCCTCGGTGGAGCAGAGCATCACGAAGCACTCCAGCCACTGGCGGGTGATGATGCCTCCCTTCTCGGAGGGGACGAGGAAGTAGGGGTCATTGCCAACCGTCATAGCTTCGTGGGATCGATACAACTCATTTTTTTGTAAGTTTTTATGTACAAAGTGATGAGGTGAAGCGTGACACACTCAATTAGGGTGACGCCGGCGAGATCTACGTGCTCGTCGGAGATGTCCTCAAGGAAATTGAGGGCAATGACTAGGTGGTAGCGAATCGTCGCTCATACGGTGGTGGCACATTATGTCAGGGGCTACGGTTCTAGTTACCAGTCAGGGATGTCGCCGATGGGGGAGGAGACGAGAAAGAGGCTAGTGGCGGTGCTTGGGAGGAGAGGTGGGAGGGGTGGTGCTGGAGTCGACATCGAGGAGGACAGGAGGAGGAGGCCGAGGGTGGTGTTAGGGAAATGAAGTGAAAGATGCTAGGGAGGATAGAAGGTGGTGGGCTTGGAGATGGTGCAGGAGGAGAAGCGTTGTGCAGGGGGGGCATATGGATTGTGAATTTTCTATACAGGAAGGGTAATTGTGACCTATATTTTACGAATTGCGTTCATTTCTAACAGACATGTGGATGGATATTAACTGCATGCATTATGATATAGAAGTTAGCAATTTTATAGTATTTACGTGGTAGTACAAAGAATACATGGTTGAGAAGATAATTTGCATACTTATTATGGTTCATGGTTTAAAAGTCCTAAAAATATTACCTTCTCTATTATCAGAAGAATAGAACAAAGTCTACAAATCAATATACATGTATGCATGTGCTTATTAAGTACAAAATAGTGATATCCATATACATTAATTATTTTTCGAAAATTCATATTTGCATTCACATTTAGCAGACTATATAACATTTGCATAATTAATATTCACATTTATTGGATACAAAATCTCAATATCCATAATTAAATCTATATTTGTAAACTTATACAAGGATATCTATATTCTCTTTAAAACGAACATGAATGAACATATATGAAAATATTAGACATGTAACGGTTGCTATTTAGAATGATCTTTTGAATTATAGGTTTCCCTCTCGAATGTGTATGAATGAACTTGATATATCAAGCAATCACCTGATAAGGTGGTCACTATATATTTTATTTCTATTTTTCAACAGATAAAAGAAGGAGAATATGATACATAACAATAAAAGTCAATAAAATCATTAAAAAATAATCAATGATAGCTTGTTGGGTTATTGGGTTAGGACTCAATTAAACGCATTGGCAACCACTTACAGCTTACTCTCACCGTGTGAATACAGATATGATACTATTGCTTTGGATATTATAAACACTTCTGATTATATGTGCAACAATGCTTTTTTGCAATATGACCCATAACACTTTAGGTAGTCTTTTCCTCGTATTTATAGGAGATGGTTTTACCTCACGGGTAACCCTTCCTTCTATTAGATGGAACTTGCTCTGATATCTTCTATAAACATTTCAAACTGAAATCGTTGGATCATTATCGAGAAAAATTTACTATGATAACTGGTTGAGCTCGGCGAAGTGAACCCGATGACAAACTAGTTAAAATGCTAAGCTCAAGTTATCAAATAATAATTTCCATCACTTGTAACACACTCTTACCCTTATTAATTGTTATTAGTTAAATTTTCGAATTATATATATAATATAATATAATATAATGTACAATACAATAAACAACAGAATACAAGTAATACAAGACAGTACCCCGTATACCCTTTTGTGGAGAGACTCCTCCTAGTTTTCAAAATTGGGTAATAATGTGTAACAAGTGGCTCTCAGATTTTTTTAATCGTAGTATGATTCTTCTAACGTAAAAAATGTAATTACCTTAACAAGGTCCTATGCATTTCAAAAGATAATTGCAACACACTAAACGTAGTCTGAATGTAATAGTCAAAAAGCGTGAGAGTGTGTTACAAGTGGTATGAATTATTACTTAACAACTTGAACAACTTGAACTTATGAGTTTTGACTTTGAGCTCGAATCCAACGAGCTGTTAGGACTAATTTTCATCGAAAACATTCCATATTTAGATAAGAGACGTTACAACATTAGTCTAACATGAAATTAAATATTTTCTTTTGTTAAGATCCTCTTTAGTATCGATCCCCCAAATTGGGTACTTCATACACCTTTCTTTTTTAATGTCTTGTATCTTTTTATCATCAATTATAGTGTCTTTTAATTTGTTCTAAAATTGTGCACCTAACATAATTTGAAATAAAAAAAACAAAAATATGCAAAAAGGTTAGATGAGAGGAAAAGGGCATTTATCGAATGTTCATTCATGTATGAATGAACATGAATGAACTTGATATGATCGATCACCTTCCTTTTATGATCGATCATGTGTATCAAATCTTGATGATTTCTTTCTGGATTTGTTTCCAATGTCTATATTATTGTGAGCTCATCCCCTGCCACTATAAATAGGACTTTAGACTCATTGTTGAGGAAACACATTCCGAGATAAAGCCAATCTCTCTCTCTCTCAAAGCTATAGTCGAGGTCGTTTTCTTGCTCTCTATTCAAAAGCACTTCTTGTGAACCAGTTGTCTACATGCTCGATTTGCAATTCAATTATTAATTACAACTTGCATTTTCTTAGCCTCATTATTCCCATTGCATATTTATATTTGAAGCTTTATATATTGTTGTAATCTTTGCTTTGTTGATGTACTGTAACACTTGGCGTTTGATCCAATGTGTATAAAGAACTTGGTGTTTGATCCAAGTTGTGGAAAAGACTTTGGTGTGTGTGATCCAAAGTACTTGTAGACAGTTGAATTATATGTGGGAAATTACTCGAGATAATGGAATAGTTGATTTGACTCGGTCAATTTGGAAATCCCCGGTCATGTGACTTAGGTCGTGATTTTTACCCAATGGATTTCTATGTTAAAATGCATGTCTCTTATGGTTGTTATTGTTATGTGGATTGATTGCTTGTATTTGTGGTAATTATTATTTGTTATCTCTATTTATTGACCATAATATTTTGTTTGGAGATCCAGAATAATGCACATAGTATCCTTTCGCTGTTATATTTGTGTCACTATATTGCACTAACATAAGTACAATACTTAGAATATAGGGCAAAAGTTTAATTAAAAAAAGATAGGGAATAATTGTATTGAAAAACCCATAAGGGCATTAGTGTAGAGGTTCCAAATTTTAATGCATAATTAGAATAACTCATAGATACACACCTATAGAGTCTTTGTAAATTAAGAATGAATTAAAATTTTAAAAAGGAAAGGCTTAATATACTCATTTAGCACACAGTCGAAAGCAACGCAAGCTCACAAATCATTTTGAATGGAGTAAATGAGAGCTTAAAATTACTGAACAAGAATCATAGATCTTAGTGAATGTTAAGAGCATTCCAATTACTTATTTCTAAGTCTAGGATACCAACTAATAGCTAAAATAAACATTTTGAAAGAAAAAACAACCACATCATTTAAAAATGTAATGGTAAGAATAATCAAACAGTGCATATTTAAAATTAGTTGGATGGTATTCCTAGATAAATCGTCAGTTTTCCTAATATAAGTTGAAATCTCACTTATATATCAATTATTTTTATTTCTTTTATTAACAAGATAAAACATGGTGCGTGCTAAGCGACAGGGAACTATATGCGTCATCCAAGGTTCAAGTCACTACACTACGCCAAAAAGAGTTGTGTGTCTACTTGTGTGTTTTATTTATCTACTCGTGTGTTTTATTTATCATATGTTTGGTGTTTTTAAGTGTTTGTTTAATTTTTAAACGTTTATTACAATTTTGTTAAATATAATAAATGAATAGAATAGGTGCATTATTTTATATTTTTTTAATGTTTAACTTATATTCATTTTAGTTTTCCAAATTTTTAATTAATATCCAATAATATAATAAAATAAAAATACGATTATATATTTAATTAGAAAATAATTTGGTTTTAGATGCAAAATAAAGTGATATAAATATAATAAAATAATAAATAAAATATTTCGATGTCTTAAATTTTTGGGGGATTTTTTAAATCAAATAAAATATAAAATAAAAAGAAAATAAACTAAATGTTTGAAATGTTCAAAAGGGAAAACATGGTTAATGGGATTAAGGTATAAAAAAGGTACTTAAAATATGGGAAATGAGTTTCCTATGATGTATATGGAAGTTACTTTCCAAATCATTATATTTTTGTTTTTTTGTATAATATGATTTTTTATTTTTCAAGGATTTTTTTGCTATTTTTAGGTTTTTAATGTATAGATGCAATAACTGTTTAAGAACTAATGTATGATATACAACTGGATGAGATGTGACTGCACTATTTTGTTATAATTCTTAATTATAAATGCAGCTGATTAAAAGTTAGACAAGATAAAATCTAGAAATCCTATTATTTTATTTTAAAATAAATAGCAACAAAATTTTTCAAAATAAATCTAAAGTATAAATCAAATAATGGGTTGCACGTATTTTATTTTAAAGTTTAACAATTTTGCAAAAGTACGACCAATAAATCCAAGAAGATCCACATTAAATATTTAAATATACTCTACAAACTACAAATTATAATGTTTTTGAACAAAGTTTTGCCAATAGTTACGTCCACGGTCAAACTGCAATCCCATGTTCAAAAAAGTTCCAGTGAATTAATATGCAATTAATAAGCTAGAAAATATACTTTTCAACAAAAAATCATATATAATTTATTTTACATCCAGGACATCTCTAACTTGGTTCTAAAGTTATAGCATAAGATAAGGGTTACAAATAAGCGTCTCAATGTACGTACATGTTTGCAAGATTTTGAGTCTTAAAGTCGGTGACCTATTTGCAATTCTTACAAAAAAATAAAGCAATGAAGTTATATGCAGTGACTTATCCACAAATTTGAAGAAGCCGGAGCGGCCTACCTACAAAATCACCTCGCTCCGTGTGAGTCTAGCCGGACTCGAGTTTAAATATGATGAACTCCTAGCTAGGGTTGACGTCCAAATACTCCAAACACGTAAGCAACCTCATGTGCCTCTTTCAGCAAGTACAGACGATTAGTATCAGTTGTGGCCTCGATTAGATGAAGGAGTTCCCACCATGTGGAGTAGCGCAAGAAGGTTGATGGCTGATGCATTTGATCCGATGGTCGAAGAGGGGGCACTCGATGTGGCACTTCTTGAAGCATCAATGAATGATTGATTGCATCAATCTAGACCATTTTACAATAATGCTTGAGATTGAATGGGGCGACGATATTTGAGTCATTCTATTAGGACAATCTTGATGAGTTCGAACCAAGTCAAATGACGATGGGGCTCGGTTTGTCCAGCCAACTGTCGATATGAACCCAAGATTGGGTTGATCGAAGGTCGTTACACATCGCCTACTTTGACCATCTATTTCTTTTAGTGGGAGATGGTGCTATGGCGTGGCTCCTTGGATGATGCCCCATTGTGGTCTCTTCGACAATGCCTCGGTGATCAGCTTCGAGCTCTAAGAGTGCAAATTATTTCAACAATGCCTTGTAATAGAGAGTTAGCTTGAGCATAAAAGGGACTTGACTAGATGGTTATTCAGTGAAGCACAGAAGAACAAAAATATGGAAGGGGGGATGGTCTTTTCTGCGAGCAATAGTAAAAGGATGAAGGCTTCAACCAATGCGCATGGTCGGAGGTGGAAGAGTATGATATATAGAGGGGGACCTAAAGGGACTTGGAGATGGATGTAATGAGTTTGAGTCGATTGGAATAGGTGGGAGATGACAAAGAAGAAACAAGCAAAAAGATGGGGGTACAAAGGAGAGGACAACAAAAGAAGAGTGAAAGAGGAAGAAGATGAACTTAGAGAAGAACAATAACATACTAACAAGAAAAGATACGAAGAATGCAAATGAGGGGATGCATGTAATGAGAACGAGCATCGGGGTTCGATGCCATGAACAAAATTGGTCGTCGCATCCACAACCAACTGAGTTGGGAAGCTCAACAAGCGTCAGGAGGACTTGCAACGTTGGTTTGTGTTGCCCAACGAGTTGCACTACGAGGTCCAAAGCTCTTATTTTCACTCGACAACTGGGGGTAAGGTTGTCATCCTCAATCTCTCGTGGAAGTTGTAGGTGGCTCAGGTCTACAACAACAAATGGGGCTCGAATTTGTTCGGACAAAAGGTTTTGTATAGTAATTGTTAGGACATAGTGGACATGATGTTGGGATTTATCATGTAAAGAATTATTAGTGAAGAACTAGCGGAGAGAATTGCTGATAGGGATAATATTCCTCCATCATTATGATTGGCTGAGAGCTAATGTGATGGATTGCTGAGATGTTTGATTCCCCTCCAGCATTCTAATTGGTTGAGAGCTAATGGGTTGGATTCTTGAGATGCGTGATTCCCCTCCTGCATCCCGAATGGTTGAGAACTGATCAACTGGATTGTTGAGATGCCCAGTCCCCTCCTACATCCCGATTCGATGAGTGTTGATGGTAGGGATTCTTGATTATCTTTGGTACTTTTTACAATATAAAAGGGGCCACCAACTATTGTATCCTAAATCATTCAAGCAATAATATACAGAGTCTAATGTGATACAAGTGGAGTCGGCACATTGCTAAACCATTATAATCCTTCTCTCGTGTGATTGTACCTGTTTTTCTTCTTTGATCATGGTTTTATTTGAGTTGTTCTTGATTGAATCAATTCCCTACAACTGATATCAGAGTTGTAGTCTGAAGACAACCTCTACACATATGATGGAAGAATCAAATGTGAAGATTAAAAGGTTAAATTTATCGAACTTTGTGCTATAAAAGATGCAGATTGAATAATGTTATGTACCAAAGGGATCTTTATCTTTAGATCGAAGGGAAGAAGCCCAAAGCCATAAAGGATGAGGATTGGAAGTCTTATATTGAAAGACAAAAATGGCTAGGCTTGACCTTACTCCATCAATGGCGATGAATATCACAAAGCAGTCAATGAAAACAAGTCTTTTCCCAGCCCTTCAAAGATGTACAAGAAGTCATCCATATCAACAAGGCGTATTTGATGAAGAAGCTTTTCAATCTAAAGATGTGTGAGAACTCTGTCATGGCTTCACATCTGAATGATCCAAACAATATCATCTATAAATTGGAGTGCATGAAGATCGTATTTGACGATGATGCATACGCCTCTTACTACTTTCTAGTTTACTTGACAAATGGTATGCATTAATCATAACGATTAGCAACTCCTCTACTTCTGCAAAGTTAAAGTTGGAGGATATTACTAGCCTTTTTTATGAGAAGAGGCACGACGGGTGATGTCTAGATAAGACTACTCGTCAAGTTCTGCCTTGAATATGGGAGGGAGAGGCAGGAAGAGCTATAAGAACCAAAAGCATTTCAGCGAAAAGTCACAAAAAGGAGGATCTAAATTCAGAGATCCGAAGCACGTGGTTTGTTGGAATTGCAATAAAAAAGGGCATTTGAAAATAAAGTGCAAGGTCCAAGTAAGTAGAAAGGCGAAAATGTCAAAGGTAAGAATATTGTAAACCATACTGATGATGAGGATATCGATGCTTTGATATATATTGCATATACTCAAAGTGAGTTTTGGATTGTGGACCAGGGTGCTTCATTTCAACCACCTTACAAATGGGCATCCTCCGAAATTATGAGAAAGTGATTTTGAAAACATGTACTTTGGAAATGGCGAATGCGGCAACATAACAGGAAAGGAATACGATGACATCTCCTAACCCAATGGCGGTGTCTTTAGATTAAAGAATATTAGACATGTACTCAGTCTAACAAGGAATCTCATGTATGTCAGACATCTAGCAGAAAGTGGTGCAGTAACTTTACTCGATAGAGGCACATGGAAGATGTCTACGGGATCATTGTTTTTGGCTCGTAAGAAGAATGAACTCTATGCATTGCACAAGACTCAGATGACAAGGAATATGTTTTGTCCTCTAGGTGTGATGTCAGCACCTAGCATATACGACTTTATTACATGAATGGAAAGGGAATGAAAATCATGTAAAAGAAGGGGAAGTTGATAGGATTGCAGGTTATTAATCTAGACTTCCGTGAAGATTTTGTCTTGGAATAACAGAAAAAGTCAACTCTACATAGACTACAAGAATATGAAAGATTGAAAAATTGGAGTTGATTTATACATAAGTATGGGGACCACCTTAGGTATCAACCCCAGACGGATATCACTATTTTATTACTTTTATTGATGATGCAATTAGAAAATTATAGATTTTATTTTATCGATCATACCTCCAAGGTATCTAAGACCCTCAAGATTCGAAAAATTTTAGTTGAGAATAAGACATGCTTAAAGCTGAAAGTCAAACAACATGGGAGAATATTGTAGTACGCGATGTGAATCTTACTATGCCAATAACGGGATCAGTAGGTTGAAATTCTACCCCAAATGCATGAACAATACTCTTCTAGACCGGAGGAGAAGCATGAGGATACATGCAAATGTACCTAAGCAACATTCAACTGATGCAGTGAACTCAACAACATACTCAAGCAATCAAGGTCCATATGCTGCATTATATGGGGAACTTATAGAAGAAGCATGAACAATAAAGGAAGTAACACTTTCTTATTTACATGTCTTTGGATATATAGCTTATTTTCATATTGAGCATGATAACAGAGGAAATCTTAACCCAAAATGAAGGAACTGCATTTTTGTTGGCTATGGAATAGATAGCTACGAATACATACTGTAAGACTTGGAGAAAAGAAGACAATCAAAAGCATTAATGTTATATTCAATGAGTCTTTCTTGAACAAAGATAGTACTGATGAAAGAAAAGAAAACTAAAGAATCAAACTATGTGGAGTGGATGAGTTTTAAACAAAGCACATAAATTCGAATGATGAGAATGTACGATCGATACCGTAGATTAATTCATAGACTTTGGTGTTAAGAAAATATACCAGAATTAGATTTCACTATAAGTTTTTCACCTTCTTTGAATTGCTTATTACTTGCCGATCCTGAATGCTTTGATGAAGTGCTACATAGTGAGACAAAGAAACACTGGGACTTATGGAGGATGAGATAGACTTCCCTACAGGTAACAAGACATGGAATCTAATCCCATTGTTGAAGGGAAATAATGCTCTGCACAATAAGTGGGTGTTAGGGTGAAGGAGAAGCTGATGGTGCCATTAGATACAAGGCTTGACTAGTGGAGAAGGGCTTTCAACAAAAAGTAAGAGTTGGTTTCACAAAGATCTTTACGGTTGTTATAATTATCTCAATTACTAGAGTAATATTGAACATTATGCAGATGGGGACCTACATTTGGAACAACAAGATGTTAAGATGACATTTCTCCATGGGGTGTTGGACATGCGAGCCCACGGCGAGCCATTATGCAATAAATGTTATTGCAGATATCATTTCTCGATATGAAATGAAGAGTAACTAATTTGCATAATAGGTCCCTTCGTAAAATTAGGGTTATTTACCATGGCCATCTTAATGATCATACAACCGTCGATTCAATTATTGAATCATATAGGCGTGTGCTTGGATGAATATATAAAGAGTTAGATTGATGACTCATCAAGCACCATCAAATCATTGTTAAGAGATGATCTCCA
The DNA here is from genome assembly GCA_037367405.1 of Ottelia alismoides. Taxonomy (NCBI): domain Eukaryota; kingdom Viridiplantae; phylum Streptophyta; class Magnoliopsida; order Alismatales; family Hydrocharitaceae; genus Ottelia; species Ottelia alismoides. The sequence goes on from JAZKJV010002940.1 coordinate 163,455, forward strand.
GCCTGAGTAGGAGATGGCAATCCTTTCTCTTTTGGCTGAATCTGACCGACCTCTTGATGCAGGTCCTCTGCATGGGAATAGAGATTCAGAGGTGTTGGATTAGTTAGGTCAAAGAGTTGACTTAACGAGATCGAGATAACCAAAGACTTATGTCGTATACTGTCATGATATAGGCACACATCCTCTGACCGGAGACATATGTGTTACTATATGTTTGAGTATGCACATTTGGCAGACAAATAGGTTGATGACCTAACCAAGGTTTATACACCGGTGCGTTGGTGTGCATGCAAGGGCATATGAGTAATACGATCTCTCAAAGGGACCATACAGGTTCATTGCTGAACCGGAAGACATGAGCTCACTCATGAGATATTGGGAAGAATCAAATTCCATGCGTGGTCGTCTCGCTTTGGAAGCTTGACTAAATTTGTAAGGTTTGATATATGCTTATGGAAAGTATATAATCAACATCTAGGTATGATATATGCTTTTCGAAAGGTATATGATCGACACCGACTTCCAATGATCGAATGAGAACCTTGATGATAAAATCCTGAAGGAGGCAGTCTAAAAGAGATCTAAAACTTCGGGTTTGTTCTGGGTCTTCCAGTATGCAGGAGGTGCAGGTATTAGGAATGCCTGAAGGTGATGTGATCATAAACGATTGTATAACCATGGCGCTTCCATTCTGAGGGAGTGATGAGACAGGTCTGGATTTTAGTGACTCCTCTCATAGATAAGTAATCTGATCTTAGTCCAACTAATACACATTGATCTAAATGTGATTCAGATGTAATGAGAAGATTAGATTTGCGGTCTTGATTTAATCGAACATCTATGGGAGGTCCGCAAGATCCACATCTGAGATGTGATCTCAATATCCAAGTCACTATATATGGACAATACAATCACCCTGTCCTTATCTCCAAGTATCCGCGGAAAAAGCGCATTATCCTTGAAAGGGTTCATGGATAATTTCATTATTGATATATTTATCCGAGCATTGAGATATTGATAATTAAATTAGATTTAATTATCATGAATAATATGAATTTGATTCATATTATAAGGAGAGATATTTGAGATAATTAAATGAGCTTTAATTATCAAAAGATGTGAATAATGTGAATGTGATTCTTGTTATTTGGACACATGAAAATAGAGATACAAGATGATTAAATGTGATTTAATTACCTTGGATATGAATAATGTGGATACCACTATCCATATTAATCAGGTATATTATAAATATGATTTATAATATATTAAAGAGAGCATATTATGATTTATATTTGTTAATTAATTATTTATGTGAATTGGATTCACATTGGATGATTAATTGAAAATATAATTTACATTTTATTTTGCGATGTGAATGTGATTCACATTTTTTCAATGGCATGATTGCAATGTTCACAAGATAATTGTAAATTATTTTTTGTGAAATAATTTACAACAAATGTTGTTGTAAATCTTGGAGATCTCATGAGATAATGAGATCTCATGAGATAATGATATTTCATGAGACTTTGAGGAGATAGACCCATTCTATCTCAAATGAGTAGATGTCCCCCCGTCTTTAGGGGATATGGTCAATTTTCTCATTATCTCCAAGACTAGTCAAAGTGATTTAAATTTAAATTGATTTATATTGATTTATCAATATATATTAATTTAAATTAAATCAATTGTTGTTGTGTTTTTTTACAAACAACGTCATGGCCATCGAAAGAAACACAAATCAATCTCAACCATTGATTGTATGTTTTCCATGGATTGAGATCCATGGACTCTCAAAATCCTATATAAGAAGAGGCACCCCTTGCTCTTCGAGTGGCACGTTTACAACGTAAACTAATGCTCTCTCCCTCTCTCTCTCTACACGCCAAGACTCTCTTCCTTTCTCTCTTATGGCCGTCCATCATGGAGCCTTAGAGAGAGTTGTCATCGCTGCACCATCGTCGTTATGTTATTGAAGTATTTGCGCGTGGATCTCTGTCTCCTTCGGATGCGCCTCGCTCGTGGAGAAGACGTCGGATCTCGTGTGATGAGATCAGGAGATTCATTGCTTGGATCATCAACATGGATCGTGAGAACGACGCGTCTCATCAACGTGCTCGCAAGCGTCTCTTCCGTCGGATCGGACTTGAGACATGATGTCTCTTCGTTTAGAGACTTGATCACGACCATGTTTCAAGAGGTAACCTTAATACCTATTTGTGGTTTTGGCTTATCCCGCTCTATTCTCTCTTTTCTTCCTCTTCCGGACTATAAACCATCTTCTTAACACCAGGATCGACTTAGATGCTCTCTTTTACCTACTCATAATTGAGTCCGGCCTCCGAATGAGAACTTCGCACTGTCGAAAGAGCATTGACTTGTTTACGTGAATCAATGAGGGTCCAACTAATTCCAAATTTCATTGACCTACTCGTAATTGAGTTCGACCTCGGAATGAGACAGGGGCTCAGGGAAAACCTCTCGGAAAGAGAAAAGCCCTATTTTGATAGTGATATCTAATAGTACAGATACTCTAGTTCCAGAACAAGAAAGAAGAACGTCAATTGAGCGGATGACTGCAATCCTACCTGACTACTTCAGCTATCCGAAAATCCGACTTTAGTGAATTATGCAGGATTATACACGAAAGATCCTTTTTTGGCTCTCTCTTCAGCCCTATGTCTCTTATCCCTAGGGGTCTTCCTCCACTAGCAGGTTTTTTCGGCTATCTATATATATAAAGGCGGTCAAAGCACAAGACCTCCCGCAGACTTGCCGTAATGAGAAATCCGTCTGTGATGATGAGGTACGTGCTTTCAACTTGGATTCCATGAGGTGGACCTTGGAAAGTTTTGGCTTCTGTCGGAACAAGAAGATCCCCGTCCCTAAGGGCGAAAAGGAAAGAGTCTCTCGCTTTTGGCTTTGCTGGCCTACCTCTTCGAATCAAACTTTTCAACCGGAGGGGTGAGTGAGATCAAATGCGGATCCCTTTTTCTTAGGTGCTCGCACCGTCCACTCGTATTTCACATCCTTCTTAGTAAGGCCCTATAGGACTTTTCGTAGGGAAGAACGTAAGCCCAATCTTCTTATATAATCAGAGGTCGGAAAGTAGGCCCACTAGTAGGTAGTAGGTGCTAGCTCCTCACCCCTGATCTTTCTCTTCTCAATGATATAATATGAAAGTGGACTCGAGGTACCGGATGCGAACTTCTGGCTTTTCCAACTGCCTGATTCGGATACCGCTCACAGCAAAGAAAGCTTGAGCACTAGTATTAGACTGGTACTTTATCAAGGATCAAGCCTTTGACCTTTTTGTTCGTTCTCCAAATCTTCTTCAATGCAGCTTACGCAGAAGGAATGACTAGTTCGTCATAGATCCGTCGTCTCGCAACTGATATGAGAAGCATTATATATAGGGGAAGTCTCAGTCCGCTAGCCCGCATTTTGCCCGTAGATACTCGATAGACCCGCAGGGAGAAATCCCGACTTTAGGGATTCCCCTCGTCTTTACTAAAAAAGCGAAAAGTCGGTCACGCCGCTTCCAGACCTAATTCTGCTCTCTCTTGATGTATGCTAGATCATGTAGTTTCATTACATTAATTTTTTAAAATTCTGCTGCATCGAGCAATTAGCGCGACTAGTCGCTCCCGATCGCATACGATGCGATCCTCACGCTTCCGTGATGCACTTGAGGATCTCCTCATATCCTTCATGGGGATTTTAAGAAGGATATTTACATGCAACAACCACAAGGCTATGTGGCTACTAGAAAAAAATATGGTATGCGAGCTCAGAAAAAACCTTTATGGCTTGAAGCTGGCACCGGGCCAATAGTACAAAAACTACGATGATTCCGTGACAAACACCAGATTTCTCAAGTGTAACGCTGACTATTGTTGATGCTTTAAGAATCTTGGTATGTCTTACATCATTCTATTGTTGTATATAGAAGGCTTGATTATTGCAAGATCTATCAAGGAATAAATAACAAATCTTGAGACAATGTTGTTCAAGTAGTTTAGTATGAATGATCTAGGTCCTGCAAAGAAAGTCCTTGGATGTAAAATAGCAGAGATACGAAGAACAAAAAGTCGAGATTGTCTCAATAAGAGTACATTGAGAAGATATTGGAGAGGTTTAACATGAAAAATGCAAAACCTAACACATTTAAGGAGCAACTTCAGACTTCTAAAGGAGTAAAAACCTACCACGAAGGAGGAGCACATGGACATATCCAAAGTACTACCAATCTAATGTTGGTAGTTCGATGCATGACATCTCCCGTGCAGTGAGAGTTGTGAATAGATTCGTGGCGAATCCTAATAAGGAGCATTAGAAAGATGTGAAATGGATTCTATGGTATCTGAGAGACACATCTAACATGGCATTGTGCTACAGAAACAATAATAATTCTATTTGAGGTTCCATGGACTCAGATTTTTGTAGGAGATATCAATGGCAGGAAAGGCACAACAAGATATGTCTTTAGCTTATGGATTGGAGTCATCAATTAGATATATAGACTACATAAGATAGCAACCATCTCGATCACATAAGCAGAACATATGGCGACAACAAAAGATTGCAAAGAAATAATATGGTTCAAGGGTATGATGAAAGAACTTAATAAATAAAGGGAAGATTGTTGATTATTGCGAAAGTTATGCAATTCATCCTACGAAGAATTATGCATTTACTCGAGAATCGAACACATTGATGCCAAGTACCACTTCGTTGTAGACATAGCTAGAATACGAGAAATTTGAGTTGAAGAGGATACTATGCATTATCTTGCTGATATGTTCACCACATCCATGATGGTGGGGAAGTTAAAGTTAGGTTTAACTTATATTGGTCTTCAAACATAGAACATGGGGAAAATCTCACATCATCACTATTGATGATTATTCAAGCACGGAGGCTGCAACATATTTAGAAAATATAATATGTAATTTTGTATTTTGCAATGTACAATTATGTACTTTACAATGTGTAGTTATAATACAATATGCTTTCTTATTTTATTAAAATGCTGATGTTTTTTTCACAAAATGAAGGCGATCTTCTTGACCTTGGGAAAGAACATGTTCCATTTGAAGGAAAGTCTTTAATATTTATATCCATGCTTGAAAAAAATATGAAAAGCAAAACTTTGGAATATAGGACATGTATAGAAGGGGGAGAAAAGAAGGGCAACTAGAATATTATGATGAAAAGCTAATCGATATCAGTGCATCACCCTGCTTAATATATCATAATAAGTATAGAAATACATAAACAATACAAGTATAGAAGTAAGGATCGTTTTATATTTTACATTAAATATTATAGAGTGATGGTGTAAATATTATCCATGTCTACACTCTTTATTTGATTGTGGCCAGCCTTAAGTCATCGGTGATATGGATCAATTTTTTGGTCACATATATAGACAAATAAAAGTTCTATATGAACATAAATATCCTTATATAGATCTTATAATAAATTTTCATACGATAATATGAAAACTTGGATCTACTATGACATTTGCATGCAAAAGTAGTCTCCCATGTCTTACAAATGTGTAAACATTTACGCACCCCAACTTGAGTTCAACACCACACGTGAACCTACTTGTATGTTTTGTTTCTTATATTTGCTTTGAAATGATTGAAGTTGAGGTAGGATAGTAGTCGGAATAAAAGATAAGTGAGATTTATTCAACAGTTAGGGAGAACAGAAGAATAACATATAGCGGTGGATGATATAATAATGTTGTAACATCTAGTTACGAGATTGCTTGTTTTGAGATAGTTAAAGTCCTAATCATCGCAGGTCAGCCACGACTACTACGAACGAGTCTCCTCTCATCTCTCTCAGATGTATGGTGTGAAGACGTGTTGTGCACGTTTTCTCTCATCGCAAAATGCAACTTTCTCAACTCCAACTTGAGGGGGAGTGTTAGAGTATGTAATAGATTGCCCTACTCTTGTTTAATCCCACATCATTTGTAAGTGAGACTTTGATATGTTTGTGAGGATATATAAGAAGCTCCACACCCCTGGTATTCATGGAGAGAAAGCAATGACAAATTATATGGACATTGAGAGACCTTCTCACGTGGTTTCTTTCCGCTCCTCATGGAGTATGGTCCCATGTAAAAATCTCGAGCATCCACATTTATATGTTTACGTTCTTCGTTTCTACATCCACATTATTTATTTTTACATTTTTATTACTTGTCATAGAGTCGCGGTTTTATTCTTCACTTATTCAAGTTAAAATTTTGATTGTATTTCTCTTGATTATTGTTTAGTGTACGTTAAAACAAACAAAAGAAATAATTTCAATTTCAAATAGTACAAAAAGATAAGACATCTATATATTGACGCTTGAGGTTGACACGAATGCCTTTGTTTCTTTTGATTGTCTTTATTTGTTTATTTTTTGTTGTTAACATAAATAGTTATAATTTGTATTTTTTTAAGTTTTTTCGTATAATATAATTTATATAAAATATATTCTTTTATGGATTTCTTTATTACCTGTATTATACCATTTCTACAATTTTATTCTTACGTTTATCTTTTAATTTTCTCTTGAACTTTTTATGTTATTTAGTATGTTAAAAGACACATTGTATTTTTTACGTATTTTGGTAATGTCTCCTATTATTATATTCACAAGTTTTTTTGCCATGATTTTTAACTTCATTTGAATGTGTAATGATAATGAGCCGCGAAATCATCATACACATGTACAATCATATAGATTTTGGAGAAAACATCTTTATACAATTATTTTATGGGATTTTTACCCCACGAACCCTATAAATTTTGTAAATTACCTTTTCAACCTTTGAAACAACATAATTCCCCCCCTCCCATAAACTTGCTAACTCTTACCCCATGAACCCTGTCGTTTATCTATTTGAAGCTTGTGGGGATTATTGGGGTAATTTACAGCGTCGATGGGGGTAATTACGTCATGCAAAATGTTGTAGAGGAAATACAACAAGTTTCTAATGTCTGTTGGGTAAAAATCCCTTGTTTTATTAAGTTATAGCGTCTTGAATTCTATTACAGTTAATTTCCCATAAAGATAAATTGTTACTGACAATTTTGGGGAGTTAACCATCTTCATCTATGAAAAAAGTGTCTGCAATGTCATTGGAGTAGGAAGGTTGATTCATGGACCATTCCTATGTGGAAGTAGTGGAGTTTGGCGAGGCCATGGATGTCAATGTACAATAGTAGCACTTGATTACTACCTCAATTAGCTTCAAATGAAAAGGTGCCCCCATGGAGTGATCAGTGTTATACGAAAATCCAACAAAATAATTGTTGAATAAGCATGAATTAAAACAACTAAAATTAAAACAAATATAGGAACAAAAAGATCATCATAGGTTCAACCTCGCATAGCATCACGTCTCGTACCCACGCAAGATTGTTGGAAGCATAACAATGCAAAAAAGCTTACAGGGAAATCCTTTTTCCATATATAATAGATTTGTGATAGAAGGTGAGTTGTAAGTTAATGGTTTGACATGTCCATTTAGAAATCCTTGTTATATTGAAAGGATGGTATAAGAAAAACAAAATGCCATTTTAAGCTACATTACATGTAACGATTTTTTTCTCACAAATGTTAAATGATTACATTAGCATATCTTGTTAAAAAAAATCTTTGTTTTCGTAGCATTCAATACTTGTTGTATTATATTATATCACAAAATAACATTTATTCTTAGTAAAAGATATTACTTTTACCATAATAAGCATTGAATCAATTCTCTTAATACGTGGCAAATAAAATTTATTTTTAGTAAAAAATATTACTTTTACCATAATAAGAATTGAATCAATGCTCTTAATAGATGGAACACTACGATTTTTTTCTTATTGATAAGTATAAAAATCAAACTATTTCATTGATTATATCGGTATATGCTCTTTCACATAGTGATTTTTCTCTATAAGCTTAAGTTTGGTATAACGTACCCACTTCAATGGTCTGGTGGCATAACACAACATGCCTATCACCGAAAAAATCAGGGTTCAAATTCCTCTTGGGGGAGGGGGGGGGGGGGGGAGTTGCATTAGGTAATCGACAATAAATGTAAAAGTAGTCGTATCTTTCAACATGGATTTGATAAGAATCCATGTAGCCGATCATACTTAAAGTGGGAGAAGCCATCACTATTTTTAAAACTTAAGTTTGGTATAATATAGATATATTGAATGTAGGAAATTTTGAAAAGGGACAAAATAATTTAATGCAATCAAGGCTAGTTACTTTTTTAGCATTATGTAAGATCATGCAAGTTAATTTTTTTAGCATTATGTAATATCATGCATAATAGGTTAAATTCTCTCTAGTTTTCGAAAAGTATGAACATTCTTATAAATTTTAAAATCTATTTGTCAAAATCTAAGCATTATGGCTGATTCTTTACAACTTGAAAAATATGCATTGCAACAACTATTTAACCCAGATATGCTACACATATAATATCATAATTATTGTAGTCCCATAAAGGTCATGAGTTGAAGGTCGGAGAAATGTTGCAATGAGACTATTCAAAGGGACCTTAGCTATTTAGATTTAAGTACATGAATAATCTAAAATATATCAGAATGGAGGCAAAAAATTCATGTAGCTGACCCTACTTATTTGTGGGAAAGGCTTTGTTGTTGTTGATGATGATGCTACACATAATATCATAATTATTCACTTTTACTACATCATTTACATATCATTTTTAATAAAAAATAACGATAGTTAATTTCATATTTCATAGTTATAAATACTCTTAAGATTTTTAGATGGATTTTGTAAAAATCCGACCTCATGGATTGATTCACTTCAACTTAGATAATATTTATTTTAAGTCTCACTTTAATTAATGATATACCACAAATATTACAATAGTTTTCCTCGGCGTTGAATATAATACCAAAAATGATAGTTCATTTCTTATCTCACAAATAACAAACACAATTTCACTGGCTCGATTTATTTTATAAAATCCAGACATGTAAATTGATTCCTTGTAATTGTAATAATCTGAGATAGCTAATTTCTTATTATTTTATTATTATATAGGTCAATATTTCATCACCTTAACTATGCGACTATGGATAAAATAAAAATTATTAGCAAAAATGCAAGATAAATTGGAAGTGCTTTGCATTAAAGGCGTTGAAAATGTATGCTTCATGGTGGTATTAGTTAATTTAATCAAAAGTAATAGAGTAAAATGTGCTTTAGCTGTCATGTGATTTTGGACTATTATTTGTGCCACATGAATTTGAAACATCAGAACTGATTTCAATAGGTTGAAGATACATATGTTATAATATCTTATCCAATTTAAAACTTGGACACGAATACAATAATGGAGTTGCATACCTTGCCGATATTGAAAATCACAAATGACATCCGTATCTTGATTTTGAATACCACTTGATTTTTTTATTCATCATTTTGAAACGTGAGAGGTGGGGTGATTTTTTTACTCGATACATACCTCTCTAGTACAAATCACATCAATTTATTTGCTTAACAAACCAAAAAATAATAATAAATTTCAATTCTACGAAATAAAATAAATACATGATTACAGACTTGTATACACGAAGCTCATAACTTACATCAACAATAGAATCAACAGAAATATAATATGATATCTAGAAAATAATTATCTACACATAAATAATTTCTTGTCGTCTAATTATACGAATACCTTGAAAAGCATCGGGATTAATAAAAATAATTAACCGACATAATGAAGAATTTTTGTGCGGAAAGAATCAACTCCTCTTAGAATCAATATCAATAAAATGATTAATTACAGGAAAGAGACTTGGATAAGGAGAGGAAAGAGACACATAAGAGAGAATGAGAGTGGGAGGGAAGAGTGTGAGGAAGAAATAATGTGAGAATTAGCAACATGAGAGAGAAGCCCCTAATAGTAATAGAAAGAGAGGGAGAGAAAATGGGGAAGAGGGGGGATGGAAGTTAGACTGAGAGGAAAGGAGAATTGAGAGAGGGTCATGTGTTGAAGTTTTGAAATCTGCTGAAGTTTTGAAAGCTGGGAGAAGAACCCAACTTTAGTATATTTAATAGATTATGCATGAATACAATGCACGACAAAGAAGGAATGCACCGGTGAAAACACGACGTGTCGATATAAATTAGTGATTTGCATTGGACATGCCCAAATTTTTTGATTAGTTGGTATATATTTTTTATTCTTATTTTTGCAGCAGCTAGTAAAACTAATAGCTCAGTTTGTAAAGATCAATCTATATTCACGACAATTAACACACATTTAATCCCCCATCCCACCTTTAGCATATATGGCCTATAATCAAATAGGTTTGAATCATAGTCCAACACCGAATAGACAAAGCTTATTTGATAATCATCAGAATTCCACTTGGCCCATGAAGAAGATTACATGTTCTCTCATAAAAGGACAATATCAATAAATTATCTTGATGTATCTTATTGCCATTTTGTTACACGATCATTCTTCTAAATTGGAATAAGGGTTGTAACTTCTTATTTATTTCCAAACGACAAGCGGATAGGATTTTGTATTGGACGTGCCCAATTTAATGCAATCGCCCACCGCACGATCGAAGGAATCCAACGGTCAATATTGCCCAATCCAGTCCCTCCCGCGGTTTCACGATCGGGAGTCCGAGACCCCTATCGAAATGACTACACCACCCCTCGCCACACCACTCTACAGCACCGATCCACCACTCGTCCCGCACAGTAAATTCCCAGCTATCTGGATGGTGATTTCGTCATTTAGCATTCCAAAGGGATCGGGTCTTGCTATATGGATTCTCCCCTCCCCTTGTAGTTAGGGTTCTTCCCACTCTGTCTCCCCTCTTCCAGCCGCCACACCTAGAACCCTAACCTCCGTGCTCATCCATTTGCTCTCCAATCCTTCGAAATCACTCGCGATCTCATGGCGACGAGTAGATTCTGCTGAAAAATCGGGTATTTCCCGCATTTCATCGCCGCCGCCGCTCGATTCCGTTCCCTTCCGTGCCCTAATGGCGACCGTCAACCCCTTCGATCTGCTCGGGGACGACGACAACGATGACCCCTCGGTGCTGATCGCCGCCCACGAACAGAAGGCCGCTGCCAAGAAGGCGGCACCCGCCGCTGCGCCGGCACCCGCGCCGGCGAAGTTCCCCAGCAAGCCGCTGCCTCCCGCGCAAGCTGGTAAGTTTTCGTGTGTTTGGTAGTTGTGAGTTTTTCGTTCTTGAGCGGTAATGTTGTATTTTAATTCGGTTTGAGTTGGAAAGATTGGATCTTTACGCGTGTTTTGATGCTGGGTTGCGTTTTTTTTTTCAGTGAGGGAGGCAAGGGGAGTCGGCGCGCCGGCGAGGGGCGGTGGGGGAGGGCGTGGTGGTGTGTTTAGGGGGAGAGGTGGGAGGGGAGGGGGGTTTGTCTCAAATAGAGATGTGAATGGGAATGCTGATGGGTTCAGTGGGCCATATGTTGGAGGAGGAGGAGACGGCGGCGGCGGCGGCGGTGGATGGGGTGAGGAAGGAGAGAGGGTCAGGCCGGACGACCGGGAGAGGGGTCCGTACCGTGGGGTTCGTCGTGGGGGTTACGGGAACGTGGAAGGAGGGGAGGATGAGCGCCCACCAAGGAGGGTGTACGAGAGGAGGAGCGGTACCGGACGTGGCTATGAGAGCAAGCGTGATGGTGCTGGCCGCGGGAATTGGGGTTCGACCGAGGATGCCATTGCCCAGTTGAGTTCCTTTCTGGTTTCTGTTTTCTTGAATATGTACCACTGCATTTTCGTTGTGATAACGAAGGTATTCTCACTGTTCGAGTGATTCTATCTTCTATGTAGGGAGTCCGAGGAAGTTGTGAACAAGGAGGAGAAGAGCCTCGTTGTGGAAAGGGAAAATGAGCAGGAAAAGTCCCCTGAGAATTTAAAGGATAAGGAAGCTGCTGACGCTGAGAAGGAAGAGAGGGAGAAAGAAGAGAAGGTAGCAGATTTCATTGTACCATAATTTTTTAAAACGTGCATTTGCTTTTTTAAAGATAACAGATCGTTACTAAGTTACCGCGTTCTCCGAGTTTTATTTATATACTCCTGGACTGGAGACTTTTGGACATGGTTCTGTTGATGCACACTGTGCATACCATTTGTGAACTAATTTCTTTACCATGCGAGCCATTTTCATTGTTTCCTCATAATAAAATGGTCTTTATAGAATCCAATACAATCTCTTACTAGATGTTTTCTTGTCATCAATTGAAGATTAACTTTTGGAAGTCACAATTAAAGTCTTCCATTAAGAGCACAGAGCTCTTATGCTGATGAAATGTAGAAGCACACCTCGTTGTTGACAATTTTTTATATGGATATAATTTTACTGCATGGCAATATTAGTCACTTTCACATCTGCATATGTTTAATGTGATATTTTATTTTGCTATGCTAGTTGTTGTATAAATATGTATTGGTCACATCAATTGTAGATTTAAAAGGGTTTTTGTTCAATCAACACCTTTTTTTGCTGAAACACAAGTTTCCAGTGGTTGCTGACTACTAGTCTATCCAGCTACGTTTTTGGTGTTGGCTATATACCCATTTTAACATATTTATATATCTTGACTCTAACTTAGTATATTAATTTTTATTGATAGTAAACCTTATCTTTGTATTTACAATCTAACCATCACTTGAATCTTTCTTTTTTCTCATTAATTGCATCAATTTGTTTTTTTATAAACATTGTTTATTATTATGTTATTAATGTTTAACTTGGATATTGTTCCAATGATTTTTTACTAGTAGTTGATCCGGCAATGTCTTTGTGGACCCATTATACATATTTATCTTTACTCAACTTAATATATGAAATTTTTATTGACACTAAAGGACATAAATGTTTATACTCATTAGTCCTTAATCATTTTTTTAATAATATTGACTGCCTCAATTTGTTTTCTATCAATTTCATTTTTATTGACACTAAAGGGTATAAATGTTTATACTCATTAGTCCTTAATCAATTTTTTTAATAATATTGACTGCATCAATTTGTTTCCTATCAGTATCGTTTTTTGATGCCATATCTATATCATTTATTAATGTCTTTTAAATTTTTATCTTGGATGCTTTTCTTAGGAAGGCTAATGGTTTGTGTTGCGATTACTCGGTTTTTCATAATAAATAATATATATATATATATAGAAAAAATGGGGCTGCCCCCTTGGGGCAGCCAACATGGCTGCCCGCACCCTATTCTACGCAAATTTTTTTATTTTTTTGGAAAAATATCATCATGTATATTCATCCCTATATCCCTCCTATATACCATTCGAATTTCGTCAGAAACAGAGACTCCTACAACATCCATCCAGACATCATTTTTTAAAGGTCGTAGGATTTCTTAAATTGATTATGTCTGGATGGATGCTGTAAGAGTCTCTATTTCTGACGAAATTCAAATGGCATATAGGAGGGGTATATGGATGAATATACATGGTAATATTTTTCAAAAAAAATAAAAAAATTTGCCAAAAATAAGGCGGGGTAGCCATGTTGGCTGCCCCCAGGGGGCAGCCCCATCAACCCCATATATGTGTATATATAGGAAGAGCTTACAACTTTAAATCCAATCTACCCTATTGAATAATGAGGTACACCTTTTGCATCTTTGTTGACTCGTGAAAATGTGGTCTGGAAAATAAGGTTCCAAGAAGCATCCAGTGCTATTTATGCCATCACTCTGTAGGCTACACATCAGGGGGATTTTAATTTTTTGTATTCAAAATTGTCATCCCATTTGATATTTTATTCAACAATGAATTTTTAATATAGATCCTTGAGAAGCTTTGAAAATATAAAGCTTTTCCTGGTTCTGTCATTCTTTTATTGGAGAACACAGGTAGTTAAGGATCTTAAATTCGACAGACACATCAGAAAGCTGCAGCCCATTTTTGATGATGGGTTTCTAGCTCGCTATTGTGCCTACATCTAAATTTCTTACATGTTAGGTGGTTACTTTTTTTTTTGAGATTTTTTCTTTCATGAAATTCTTCGGTATGGTTATGGAATCTGCAACAGTTTGCTTATTTATAAAACTTTATGCGATTTTTCTATATCTGAACATTGTTGAATCTATATGGATTTTTTTTGTACACTAATACACACTGTACTCAAACATCTGAATGCAAGTGCTCAACAAATTCATCTCATGATTGTTAAATTTGCATACTGTTTTTGTATGCTGTTAATTGCTAGTGTTGTGATTTCTTGGTTATTATTATAAATTCAAATATATAGGAAGTCGTTTTATACTTAGAATAATAGAAATATGAAACTGCATATACCTCTTTTTGCCTTAACATCCTTGTGGACACATCAAATTACGGTGTGAACTAACATAGTTCTAAAATTCATTTAGCATGCTTGACTGCTATGCATATGGATATGAATTCTTTTGAGAATGTTATGCAAACCATATTCTAGATATGCTCACGGTATGGTACTCTTGAGACATATGTGCATACGTATGTGTGTGCATGTGTATATCTTTATTAGAATACTATTTATCACCCCATATATTATTGCATATCACAGTGAAATTTCAATGTAGATCCTCGAGAAGCTTTGAAAATATAAAGTTTTACCTGGTTCTGTCATTCTTTTATCGGAGAAGCGAGAACAGTTCCGGATCTTAAATTCAACGGATACATCTTAAAGCTGCTGTCCATTTTTGATGGGATTCTAGCTCACTACTGGTCCTACATCTTATTTTTCTTACATGTTTTTGATACCTTTTTTGTTGAGATTATTTTTCTCATGAAATTCTTCTGTTAGATTATGGAATGTGCAATATTTTGCTTCCTTTTAAAGCTTTTCGTCATGGGATCAAATTTCGTCAAATTTCGTCATAATCAAATTTCAGTTTCGGTGGGTGACCAAAATTCGGCCAAAATGGCCTATATCGACTGAAATTTGTGGGGCCTTGTTAAAAAAACGATCGAAATGATTGAAGTTTTGGTCGAATTTCGACCGAAATTCGGCCGAAATTTCGTTATGGTCAGCTACCGAAACGAAATCGAATTCTGACATTTAAGGCCTTGTTTTTTTGTGAGGTATCTTCTTTTGTAGATTATGGAATCTATTTGGTTGCTTATATAACTTTTTAGTAGATGAAAACATATTGTTACACGGACATCCGAATACGGGTGTAAACGAGCCGAACTTGAACGAAACAATCCGTGTTCGGTTCGGTTTGTTTAGCATACTTTCAGTCTCGGGTTCGGTTCGGCTCGATAAAATGAATACTGTAATCAGGTTCGGTTCGGCTCGGGCAAAGTTCGTAAAGGTTTGGTTCGTTAAAGGTTTGTTTAAGAAGAGGACATTGTCGTAGCCCGTAGGCGAAGGTTTTGTGGGGGTTTCGGGAATAGGAAATATGGACTTAGGGAGTGGATGACTGGATCGATTTGATAAAATAAGAGAATAACCCTTATGTTATGACAATTTTTTTCCTTATATATACAATATGTATCTATATATACTTTTATGTATATATGTGCGTATATAATTGAACTTTTAACGAATCGAACCTGAGCGAACCTATGCTTTTGAGGTTCGGTTCGTTTATTTAATCGAGCTCAAACTCGTGTTCAGGTTCGGTTCATTTATTTTCGAATCAAACTGAATCGAACTTTTAGCGAGCCGAATCTGAGCGAATGTCGAACCTGAGATTTTTCTGACAGCCCTACATCTGAATACATTCTCTCATCAAACAAAGTTACTTTGTTGTTAGATATTTGTTGCTTTCTGCATTTGCTTTTATAAGTGTAATTTTTAACATAGAACTCTGGAATTTTAAATATTGATAATGATTTGTTGTTCTTCGATTTGAGAATATGCAACATTTAACACCTAAAAACATGAAATTTTTCAGGTTGAGAATCTTAGTATTTAATATTTTTCTAAACTGCTTTTCTCTTGTGACGGTCATTCTGCCTGTAGTTTGCTTATTTTTTTTACTTCTCATGTTGTCAACACACTTTTCTGATCGAGGTTGTTACAACAATGAGATATTTTCTTATGATACTGCCGTTTGCCTTTCAATAACATATCTAATATGTCACCATACTTGATAAAATATAATACTCTTATTTTCCATACACTACATGTATCTTCCATTTTAGCATTTTTGTTTCTGTTGTTTTTTGGAGGTTTCTTTTTCTTGGTTGTGAATCTATTTGTTTGAAGGAACCTGCCTTGGTAAATCATGTATGTAACTATTGATGTAGGGCTTGTGTAATTTTATGATTTCTTTTTGAAGTGGAGACTGACTATCTATGAAGCTTAGAAGCAATGCTTGATGTTTTGAACGAAGCCAGGGTCTTTCAAAATACCAACTTGTGGCAATTAATTGAGGTGATTTTACCTTTATACACAATGCACACCTTCTCATGCATGCATGTATACACTATATATATTATTTATGTATATGCTCCTAAGCTGTCTATATTAATTTTTGGTGAGTTTGTTTTTTTGTAATCTATGTGGTGCTTGCTTTTATCGTCTAATTTCATCTTCCCCACTTTTGTTTATTTACCTGAGTTATCCTATAGGATGTAGAAAGTTATAGATATGTTGAAACAAGCCTATTAAAATGGTATTTTTTTTTGATTTAAGCTTGGATTTGATTAGTTTAGATCTGTTTTGATGCAAATAATCCATGTAGCTAGCCACCTTTGAACTTGGAACTAATCAAATCCAAGCTTAAACTTAAGTTGTATGAGAATTGTTAGTGCTTTTATTGTCTAGGAAAGGTTGAAGTTGTATGAGAAAAAGATAAACTTAAGTGATAGTAGATGGGTAAAAAGAGGGATGGAAGATGAGACCCTTGAGGAGAAAATGTAGTTAGTGATCAGCTTTATCGCAATTAATCAGACACCCATATATTTATAGGATGAAGAATCAAACTATATACAATCATATAGGAAAGAGATCATTATAGAAAATTTCCTTCTATAGAAGGGGGATATTTTTTGTGAGTATTTAGTTTATTAGAAAGAAGAATCTTGGTGGATAGTGAAGGTATGGTAGTGTTGAAGCTAAAGGAAATCTTTTCCTCTTTTCAGATCTATTTTGTTTCGTTCTTGGGCTTTGTTCCTAATGATTAAGTTTCCTTCAGATAGTCTCCTTTCAACACTTGTTGGGACTTACTTGCTTATTCTTAGCTATGCTCAACTTCTCAAATCTTGCATCTTTAACTGATTGGACCAACTTTCTTTGCAAATGGCTGACCCAACTTCAGCGATTCCTTCTTATCTTATATTCTATGGAAGCTACAATATTGATGTACTAATATCCAGAAATTAATGTTATTAGATTAAATACTAGAAGGCTAATGATGGAATTTTATGTGATGGTTCTATGTTAACATAAAAGAGGAACAACTATTTTTTGCTAGTAATATGATAAAATAGTGACCACAAAAGCGTAATGTTTAGATGTCTTTTATCCTAAAATGTCTGTCCAGCATGATTCATTGCATAGGTTGTTATTTGACATTTGCCAACACATCTAGATGAATGCTCCCTGTTGTTTTTTGACCTTGGGGGGACGAGTACACTCTCCTTTGATAGTCTGTGGACAATATGATCGAAACAAAACTAATGTAAACACATCTTGTTTTATTTAAGATTTGTGTCTGTCTGTATGAGAAACCATATGTAGACCTGATAAATTTTAGACCTTGTCCTTTAATGTCAGCCAGCGTGTCTAGATTGAGGTGTTTGACCCTAGAGGGGCATGCATACTCTCTTGTGGGGGCTTTGGGCAACACCTTTGAAGCAAAATCAAGTTTAGGAGTCCTGTTTGCTTTCTTTATGGCCCGCCTATGTGAAAGTCCTGTATAAGTACCTTCATGCATCTAATGTTAAGAGCACGTTTACAACGTTACATTCATGATGTCTTAGGGACTCATGCATCTAATATTAAAAGCACGTTTACAACCTTACATTCATGATGTCTTAGGGACTCTTGCATCCTTCTTTTGTCATAAAATGCGTTGAGAAATGTGCAAGTCCCATTCATGGTCTGGAAAGGTATTTTCCTGGACGTTTATTCTTTTCGCCAGTCGATGCTTAGCGATATTATTTTGTGCATGGATGATCGTATTAAAGGTGGGTCCTCTTTAGGAATAACTTCAATTTTGGTATTGGCCGCATATCGGGACACTGAGGGTGGTTGAAGTCTAAGCATGGCGGTGGGATGTGGACCTTGTCTTTCATTGTCATGTTTACTGAGCAGAGGCGGGGAGATTTTATGTGGTTATCAGATTGCCTAAAAATAACGTAACACCCAGAGTAATGAAGAGACCACTAGATTTGGTAGGATAGGATTTTTTCAAATGCCGCACTATACGTTACTTTTAGCAATTTGTGTCCAGTGACCGTCCTAGTTAGGGATTGCAAATTGGTTTGGGTTTACAAGGTCCAATTGAGAGTTTAATATTTTAAGTCTTCTGCGCATGAAGAGGGTGAATCAGATGATGCGGGACGCCTATTTTCTTGTTGAGAGTAACACAGATGTACATAGCGTCGTTTCTGCACTGGTAGGGATACAATTAATGTGGATACTTTCTGGAGTATTTTGGCTTGGATTGTCCATTGTCTAGGTGTCAGTGAACTGAAACCTTTAATTTTTTGGTGTTTGGTGTTAACAAAGGATGGGCTGTCTTGCATGGTGAATGCTTTTTATGGTGAGAATGTTGCGCTAATGCTCTCATCATATCATAATGCATCCCTCCTGTAAGTTTTTTGTCTGTGTGAATACATGTACCACAAATTTCCTTCAAGTCATTAAAAGAAAACATGAACTTAAGTTATCTGTTTGTTGTTTTTCACTTCATCTCCATTTCCGCTGCCAACGGTGCTATTGAGTGTGTTGAAGCAATGCATGTTGGAGTTGATTGATTGTAGCTAACATAGCGCATTTATTGTATTTTATCCTTTGAGTCTGTTTTAAATGTCACGATGATGCATGCTAATGATTCTGTTTTGTTGTCTTTTCACTTCGTCATTTTCGATGCCAACAATGCTATTGAGAACGTTGAAGAAACGTGTTTTGGAGTTGATTGATTGGGGTTTAACATGGCCCATTTATTGTATTTTTTCCTGAGTCTGTTTTATATGACGTTAAGGTGGTGCATACTAATGATGCTGTCTTGTTGATTTTTGTTTGGGTAATATGGTATAATAGAAGTTATGGCTTATTTGCTCTAATGTGAGTATAATTTTGAAAGCCTTAGGATAAATCTCGATTTATTATCTATACATTCCAACCAACTGCTAATCTTAGCAACATGCCACTGTTTTAAAATGCACTTTGTTTTATTGCTTTTCCATGCCATTAGTTGTGGATTTTTGATTTTTTGTTGTCTTAAGTATATACCCATATTTTGTCCAAGCGTGATGACAAATTGATGTTTGATAACACTTACATGCCCTGCTATTCTATGTAAGCGCTTAATGCCTTGCACAATATCTTGTATGACTCTGACTATCACGCTTTAACATATGCACCCAGAGCATATGTGGCTCCTCGTTTCTGGTGGTGGAGACAAATAGGGGATGCGAAATGAACTGGACAACAGGAGTCGTTTTGTGGGTTGATCGATGTCAATGGATTAAGAGACCTGATTGCACATGGTATTGCAGGGCTATGGGGTTTGTGGTGCAACTATGATTTTTTGCGTTTTTGTAATTTATCTTTATGGAAATCAAATCCCAAGTGCATTTAAACAAGTAATAATTAACTTCTAATTAAAATATTTTTAATGGAATAATTTGAGGTTTTAATTGGTTCCATTGTAATTAATTAAAAATCGTTAAAACTAAAAAAATTAATATTCCTAAATGCAACATTCTGGCTCCGGATTGCATTCTCGGGCATTGTGTCTTTGACCTGATGTTTCTCAATTATTAGTCTTGCATGTATTGTGTAATACAGGAAGATTTAGGTCATAGTGCTCTCCTTATTAAATCATATTTGATTTATAATAATAAATCTCTAGATGTCATTTTTTAGCACAAATTGAGGTTGTTTGGATGATATATTCACTGTGAATTTTATCTATTTTAGATTATTCCGTGCTTAAATCCTGTTATGGCAATTTTCTTCTGGCACACATCTGTCAATTTTATTTAAAAAATTCACAGGTAAGGTTGCAAGGCTAGTGGGAATCTGTTGGGAGATTGTTAAATCACATTTAACAAGTTTTCTATTTTTTTAATCTAGTAGCCACACCAATTTTTCTCTGTAATTACAAGTTTGATTTATTGCATGATCCCTTTTTAATTTTTTTCCATGCATTACCATTTTTTCTACCATTTCCCTTTGTACATAATCGTCGCTGGCTTCTTTCAAAAAGGGTTAGTGATATTATTCGGAATCCAAGATTGTTATCATCTCACATCTGCTATTTGATATTTTTTTTATAAGTTTTAGTTTTTTTCTTTATATTGTTTTAATGAGGGTGCATGTTCTGGTTTCGCCATCTCAACAAACCTGTTGTGATTTAAACAATTGCGAGGTTAACTGCCCTAATTACTTTGATCCAATGCTTTTGGATAAATATTACATTTAAACCCTGTTTTTTATGGTTCTTGCTATGCTTAGTTCTTATTAGTTACATTTATACCGATGGGCATTTTTTCATTGGAATTCTTCAGGTTTTTGATAGTTTTTAAAAGTTTCAATGACATGCATATGCTGTTATTATCCTGCGTATTTTATCTTTAGGAAATGACTTTGGAAGAATTCGAGAAAATAAGGGAGGAGAAACGCAAGGCACTTCTTGCACTGAAACCTGAAGAGCGGAAAGTTAATGTTGATGATGACCTCAAATCTATGCAACAGCTTGAGATCAAGAAGGGGAAGGATGATATCTTTATCAAACTGGTAAATGTGTTCTTATTGGTTTTACTTGGAGTTTCTTTCCTAATGATTACTTAGAGTCTCTGACTGACCAACAATATTAGGGTTCTGACAAGGAGTCTCGGAAGCAAAAGGAGAATGCAGAACGCATTGAAACCACAAAAAAGGTTTCGTGTCTTATGTTCCGTGTCTTATTCGTGTGGACTGATAGAATCTTCAAATTCCTTCACATGTCATTTTTTTATTTGCTTTCCAGTCTGTGAGCATAACTGAATTCCTGAAGCCTGCTGAGGGAGGATATTATCCTGGTGGTCGTGGACGTGGGCGAGGTCGTGGACGTGGCGCTGGTAGAGGGGATTATGGCCGTGGTGGATATCCCACCGACGCCCCTCCTGCTCGTGCTTCGGAGGTTGCTATTCCTATAGCTGATCCCGGACAGTTTCCCGCACTTGGTGGGAAGTAGAATTTTGTGCTATTGAGTAGTTTTCCTTCAGTAAGCTTGTGTCAGTACGTTGCCTTTGTTTACCTGTCTTTCTTATTTGGTGGAGGTGTTGGTTCAGGTTTTTGATCTAAACATCGACAATTACTGTATTAAAGAGTTCGAGTATGAATTTTCATATTTTATTCACTCTTAGATTTAGACCTGTTCAAAATTCTGTGAATGTTGGCACATAAGTTTTTATTTAATTAATGAATGAATATCAATCAGTTTCAGGTTTGACAGCTGTTTAAATTTTTATATCTTGTGAACGTTTCTAAATTTGTATAATGCCTAGTTACTTTATATTGAGCACATGGATATGTCGTATTACAGTAATTGATATTCGAAAGGGGTGGTCTCCTTGAGCTACCAGGAAACAAAATCTGATTACATATTGATGTGGTAGAAGCTGGGTGTGCTTGTTCTCAAATACTGGATTACCTTGACTCCTGGTACTCATTTGGAAGTATCAAGTTCACTTCCATCAGTTCTCTTTTTGTTTTTGATTAGCACAGGTTTTGTTTAGTTTATGACTGTCAAAAACTCATATTTTACCATAAAGATCTTGTTTTTTTGCATGCATTTGTGTCTGGATAAATATGTTAGATGTAATTGTTAAATAATAAAAACACGATAGAAATATTTTGGCATTGCTGGATGGAAGAAAGCGGATCTGGGGGCGGTTCCATTTGTAAGTGCCGTTGCCTTGGTTACTTTCGACCGTTTCCTTTTTTTCACATTATCAGTTAGCCAAATTTTTATTTGCGCATTTTCTATGGTCTTCAATACCTTTAAGCAAATAATATGTTCTGCGACATCCACGGATTGCATGTGTCAAACAATCACAACGATCAAACCATCACATGTAATAAAAATGGTTTATCCAGTACTTACAAAGCTACAAAATAAATTTTTATTTCCTTATTCATCATTCTGCTTCTCTTGCTCATCCACTTTTCATAGTTGGCTTTAACCCACCACTATTTTTCTTCCATGAATGTTCTCGTTTTATCCTCCAACTCCATCACCGACAATGATTGTGTTTGGTTCCGTATTTTGATGCAATGTAAGATTTTTAATAGTAACTAACAAGTATCATACGTTTGATGGTGACAATCAGGATGATTGATAAGTATCAAATGTAGCATGAATATCTCTGATGGAGTAAACATGCATTTTCTTATAATTGGACATTCCGTCGAATATTTTAAATTAAACGTTTTGTATTACAACTTAGTTCACGATCAACATTAGGATACTTTTCTAAATTGTTATTGGTCCAAGTGTCTATATGAATTAATTTTTTTGTGACGATAAATAATCAAATTTTAAAAAAACTCGTAGAATGAGCACCAACTTTTATCCTATATAAAATAATGTCACTGAGATTAGATGACTAGAAGAAATTAAAAACATATATTTTTGGATATTCTATTTTCTTACGTATTGTGATTGTCTTTTAATTATTTGACATTCTGACTCGTGTATGTTAAAACATGATTGCAAATGCAAATCTAAATGTTCTATATGGGGATCATTGTGCGAATATTAAGGAGTTGTTTATACTTATGTCCTTTTGATTTATAGTTACATATTCCTACCCTTTTTGCAATACACTTGTGCTCTGATTTATTGCACCATTTACATTAGCACTCCACCAAATGGTTACTAGAAGGATTAAATAGTCTATGGTTCAAGCTAAGGTCCGATCAAGCAAAGATTTCAAGGAAATCGAGTGGATGGGATCAACTGATCCCGCTTACTCCTTGACACGCCAATGATGGTGGGAGACAAGTGTCACATCCCTTTTTCCCCTCTCAAATCCATCGATTGCATGACTCTAGCATCTTGTTGAAAAAGTACTCTCAGTTGCCCACTTGTGAATGTTTTCATAACTGTCTCCGTTATTTCTCTTGACCATTTATCAAATTTGATATTTGTGTTATGAAGACCATCTTCAATAGTATTGTGAAGAATAGTTGATGTTGCCGATTCATTGAAGGTATTAATTTAGGTTTTTGATCTTTTCAGGGTTTTGTATGTCATGACAAATCCAATGAACTTGACATTCTCACCGTTCGTATGAAACATATCGATAATCTCTATTTGGATAGTAGAAGAGTGATGGCGGTGAGGAAGGAGTTTAGGGATATTTAATACAATTAACACACAAGGTCTAGACTTATACACATCTTTTCATTAAAAACTTTAAACTCTCATGCAAGACTTTGACTCATACAAAAAAGAGGAGTGAACATTCTTACAAGAAGAGAGGAGAGACTTGCAAAACTTAATGGACTCATGCTGTGTTAGTGGTTGTGTTGTGCCTATTACTTATTTTTGTTGCAAATAAGCACCTTTAAGAGGTATTTATAACCCTCCATGTCGGGGGAGATATTTTGAGGTGGAATTTTCAAAATTCATGGATTTATACGAGATCTTCACTTCAATATTTTCAACTACTACAATATCAACAATGCCATAAGCTTGGGCTTCTGCTGCTAACATAGTTTCTAGAATCAAATTCTCATCGTCATTCTCAAGTAGATACTTTCGATGGGATGAGGGAAATATCTAAATAGGTGTTGAGATGGATGAATCTCTTGACCATTTTTTCCAGTTCATCATTCTATTTTTCTCTCTAAGTTGATATTTCTTTATAACTATCCTCGTGTGAGTGGAAGATCCTAGACTCATATGCATAAGGGCATATTCGCAATAGGATCTGTACAAAGGGAAATTTCAAAGTACTTATATTATTGACAACCATCTTAATTTGCAATTTGCATGAATATTATGTAAAAATACAGGTAAGTTGATCTTCATGCTGACAAAATCCATATTGTTGTCTCCATTCTCTATTAGCTCTCGTATATAGTGATGATGAAATTTGATATGCTTTGTTGATTGGATTCTTTGTCATAGTAATGGCTGATATGTTGTTGAATTGTATAATTGTTTGAAGATCATTCTCTTTTTGAATATCGTGTATAACCATTCTCTGCAAACGATTGCACATGATGCACTTGCAATAGAAATATATTTTGCTTATATAGAAAAATAGTTACAGTCTTTTGCTTCTTAGAACTAAATTTTATAACTTTAAATCAAATGCAAAATAATAATCCGATTTTCTTTTCTATCACTTACTTTATTGATCTGAACCAGTTACTATGAAATAGCCTTTGAGAGAATTATCTTCTTTTGAAGTATAATTAATTCCATAATTCTTTATACATTGATCATATCATAGAATATTTTTTTTATAACTATACAATGAAATATGCTTGGTTTGGTCATAAATTTTTGATACGACACTTACAACATATATTATATATGTTCTTGTATTGCTTAAATATAATAAGGAGCCTACAAATACCTATTAGAGAAAGCCACCGGCTTCTCGAGCTTCGTCATTTGAAAAAAATGTATTAAAAGCCACAAGGATAGAATCTGCCTTAGAATTCGACAAATGAAATTTATATAGCATATCGTTAACATATTTTTCTTGAGAGATGGATATAAACCCTTCTTGCTAATTTAACTTGAACGCCAAAAAATATATCATAAAATGAAGACTGACCATCTCATATTCTTTCCTCATTGCTTTCTTGAATTTTGCAATCATTTTGAAAGATATATTTGTATCAACATAAAAGCACATGATATGGAAATTCTGCATACAATCATTCTTTTCTTGTAGATATTACTTTTGGAATTTCTTCATAATCTGTTGTTATTGTGAAAATACATATTTGTTTTATTATTATAGGCTTTTGTTCTCACTTTAAGCCATACAAGATTTTGCGGAGATACTATTTTTTGGTTTTTATCACTTTTGCCCTTCTTAGATATTGTAATATCACTTATGACCATCCATTTTTTGGAATATCAATCGTGCCCCTGATTTCTTGCATCATTATCACTTGTACTCTTCCATATTGGCTATCAAAGAATTGAATTAAACCATATTACTCAAACCTTGGTGTGGTTAAGAAGGGTATAATGGTCAAAATAAAATCTACCAAATAAGATAAACTGAGGATGGAAGATCGTTCATCTGCAGTGGATTTACACTCAAAGATAATATTTTTTTGAATTTTTGTCACTTGTGCCTTCTTAGATATTGTAATATCAATTATGCCCATCCATTTTTTGGAATATCAATTATGCCTCTGACTTCTTGCGTCGTTATCACTTCTACTCTTCCGTCAGATTGGCTATCAAAGAGTTGAATTAAACCATGGTTTACTCAAAGCAATGTGTGGTCAAGAAGGGTATAATGGTCAAAACAAAATCTATCAAATAAGATAAATTAACGATGTAAGCTCATTCATCTGCAATGGATTTACAATCAAAGTAAAGAAGAATGGATTAGGTACAAACAATATTAGCACGTGGAAGAACTCAGATTACAAAATGAAGTGATTGCAACTTAGATCTGCAAACTTTATGAACTGAAAATGAAAATGGGAAAAAAATAGACAGATGCGACATGATTTTATACATCAGCAACAACCTGCTTACAGTGCTTGGAGAGAAATGGTGCAGCAGCTGCTGTTGCATGGGAGGAACAAGGAACCTTGAGTTGCTGTAGCGTGGGTTTGAGATGTGATATCAAGAACCTAAATAGACTGAGCTGCTGTAGCGCAGGTCGAGATTCCGGAGAACAAATTTTTATTAGATCCATCCAAGAAAACCAAATGAAAAATCGAGAAAAATCGAGCCAATATAATCATCAGCACTCATAAGCATCCAACAAGCTTCAGGCCTTCGAGCATTGCAACCCACCTTTTCATCTTTGAATCTTGGACCTAAGTCATCAAGACGAAGCTCTTTCGCAGTTGCCGTTCATGCACCCAACAGTAGAAGAAACCAAGACCCTGTGTGGA